>JAQFVV010000047.1:2421635-2499135 GCA_028023455.1 Epiperipatus broadwayi
ATTCAAATATTGTCTGATTAGATTATATGTAATTAAGAATGCAGAATGATGAAATGGACAGACTTTTTTTATGGAACAGCTAGATTGTTTTAAAATTATCAGTGAATTTTATTTATTGTTTTGTAAATGAAGATAGTTATTTATCGATGTAAGATGTGGAAAATCTTGAGAAATAATGTTGAGATAGTGGCTTGGAAGTACTTAGTGAACAGGAAACCAAGATGATGTTTTTAAGAAGTAGGATATGATAAGAAATAGAAATAATATTTAGTCTTTATGTGGATATCAGCATAGTTAACAAAGCCCTATGATTGGTACACATTTTATTTGGAAAGTGTTTTATATTTCTTTAAATATTTGATGTTCTAATAAGCTTTAACATCGTTCATGTAGTAGAGGTTATTAGACAGGTAAAGGTCATACCTCTTTCTTGTTAATGCACTGTGCCATGTTTTTGAGATATATTATGGGTGATACTCTAGCTTTCTTCCTTAAATCCTATGCATCTATTTCGCTATCTTTATTTCATGTAACTGCATCATTCAGTAAGATATTTTGAAAAGAAATGGTAAATAATTTAGAGTTTTAGTTATGCTATCGTTTTGTATAAGATTGGTTTATTTGCTAAGAAAGAATGGAATTTTATAACTTGAAATTGAAGGTCCAATGAATCCTAAGGAGAGAAAAGAATAGAATATATTTTGAATTTATTTCGGAAAATGAAATATAAATTTTGAAATAGAGTATCTAAATAAGATATTTTCTTTAAAATGTTAATTATTTTTGAATGCTTTATTATTATTTTTTGGGAGAAAAATAAGTATTGCATATTTTTAAAATACAATAATATACAATAAATGTAAGGAATATGCATAGTATATTTTTGTTTATTGAATAACAGGAATATATTGATTATGACACTTATGTCATACTAAAGTAAGGCTAAATACGAATATATTATGATTAGTAAACATCGTGTGATAAAACACTAAAATCTAATACTGAATTTTAGATGAATATTTTATGTAACATCTTTGAGTTTGCAAGATGATTTTTTTTAATATTTTGAGAAATCCATAATCATTATAAAGTTATTATTTTATTTTTTTTGTGGAATGTTTTCCTATGAATGTTTTAAAATAAGATAGTTTAATAATATTAAGGATGAAATATTTTGCTAATAAAATAAGTAAATATATTTGCAATAAGTTAACCAGAACGAGAAACCAAATGGTAACATTTTTATTTTATCTTAAGTCTAAATAAAGATATAACTAAAATATAATTTTTTTTTTTTTATAACCCAGTAGATAAAAATGTAAGAATAAAATAAGGATATCCATTGTAAATAATGTACATAAATTGTTTATTTTATTTGTTGTTGTTAATAAACTTTGTTAAAATTTGTTTTTCAAAATTTTTGTGTCTTGATTGTTTATTTCTCCACTTCGCTGCATGAAATCACGATATATTCATAACAATTGAAACAAATATATAATTTTGCACAAAAAGATAAATAGAGAATTATGTTTAAGAATTTAAATATTTTATTGGTATTCTTTTAACTAAATAATCATAATTTTATATTATTTTATTGGTCATAAATCAGTTATCACAATAGTATACTGAATTATATGCTATCAGTTGCCACACATCCTTTGTCTATCAGATTATCATATGCTACCACATATTTATTACATGAAGATAAAAGATTATATAAAATTATTTTATTATGGTAATAAAAATATAATGAAAAGAAAAGATATCCAGTAGTAGTTAAACAATGAAGAATATTATTATTATTTATTATTATTAGTTTCAGTGTAGTAGATTATGACATAAAATTCCTTCTCATATTTTACTACCATATTTTTATTAACTTGAAATAAACTTTACGAACCTGAGATTTTTATTGAGCTAGATTATTATAAATAGAAGATTAAGATGTAATTATTAACTTAATCTTAGTGAGTAGAAGTTATTAAAGTCGTAAGAATACTATGAGTTTGTTATTTGAAATAGTAATAAGGGGGGATAGAGTTCTTATGCCATTGAGGTAGTATCTTGTGGGATATTGGCTCAATGTAATCTATCTTGTCACCTGTATTTTCACTTCAAGTCTCATGAAAATATTAAATATTTATTTAATTTATTTTTATAAACTGAACCTTATTCGTATTTTAAATTTGAGCTAGTGAAACATTTTAATTTTAATGCTGAATATTTTATTTATTAATTATTAACTGAGATAGAACCTGTTTTAATTTATATCATATACTATTCTGAAGTGAGGATGCACAAGACCAGGTTAGAATATATATATATATATATAAAGTAAAAGAAAAGTAGAAATAATCACAGTCATAAATTTTTGAAGATATTTTCTACATTTCACTTGGAATAAAAATTATAAATAAAGGGCTAAATAACACAGAATTAAAACATAATTTTTTATAAAATAAATAATTTTTTTTAAAACAGGTCTAAATAAATAATATTCGGATTTTGAAATTTAAAAATAAGAAGGGTTTATTTTTGAAATCTTTTAATTAATTGGTAAATTATCTATTTTTAAAAATCTTTCATAAGAGTTGCAAATGTAGTTTTTAATTAAAAGTGCTTTTGGAAGCATTAAAATTGTTTTTAATGGACAGAAAAAACTATTTTCAGTTACTGTCTTTTTATCACTCCAAGATTAAAAAGGAAGACAGAAAAAACTTTTCAGTTACTGTGTTTTTATCATTTCAAGACTAAAAAGGATTAGACAGATTAAAAATAGCCTACAATGTGTTTATATCACCTCAGATGACTGTATAAAAGGGCTGATAAAGAAATATCAGTTCAGTTTGGATTGCAGTTTTTGTAAGAGCTGACCAGAAGAGTTTGGTTTTAATATTTTGAGAAGCAGTGGTCAAATGGGCCAGTTGCAAAGTTTGAATAGAAATTTTTTTGAAGACAGTTTTTGTCTTAATATTTTTGTGAAGCAGTTAGCTAGCAGAATTAGTGTTTGGGGTGTTATGAAAAAAAAATAGTTCCCATGAAAATGTAGCTGAAGTCAAGCCAGTAGATCCAGTAGTAAGCAGTCTATTAGTTCTACATTCTGCAGTTTTGATTTCCCTGAAGACTGAGTCAACTTAAAATGGATCAATTAGCCTGTAAAAATGTGTTCTAGAAAATAGTTTGCTGGCCTGTAGCTCATCAGGCTTAGACAAGATAGAATGCCAACATACTTGATTTTACCTTCCTGATTATGACAATCCTGGACTATACCTGTCTCACCAAGAGCAACTCACAAAGAGAAGCATAGATTTATGAGTAGCATTATATATTGTACCAGTCAGTTTGCATAATTCATACAACCCTGACTTGGAATTCTAGCCTGAGTACCTTGAGTCAGATCATTTACAAGATACATAAATAAGGGAGACTCTCTAACTCTGCCCTATAGGTTCAAACCTAGGTTTTTTACTTATGATTAGCAATACTGGTGGCACAAGTCATATTTAATTATTTCTGGCAGGCAGCTCAGTGGTAAAACAAAAAGACTCTAATTAGGCAACTGGGCAGATCTATATAGTAGTTATTGACAATAAATTGTTTATGTCTTCTGGTATGTATAAACCTAATGTGCATAAATATATGTGTGTGGGAAAGCATAATCAATAGTATAAGCATGATTCCAGAATAAGATTTTAAATATATTTAATAATATGCATATTATGCATTAATAGATATATATTGCATTTTAAATATAAATATTAGTATTAGCCTCACATTACAACACTTACATTTTTCATAGTTTTATACATATATTAAAAACAAGTATATAATATTCCTTAAATACATTTATTTACAGGATTGTCATACACAATATATTTAAAGAGATATAATTTTTTATTATTATAAATAACTTTATTGAATAGCATATGAAATTATGATACAAGTGTTAATAGAGTGCAAATATGCATGCAAGCTCAGGTGAGTTCCAGTGAAGTCATTCAATGCCCGTGGAGAGCTGGATGTTTAAGCATAATTAGTGTTCATATATTGCCATACAAAAATCTGGATGAGATAAGATAGTCCTTAAGGTGGATTTTCTTTAACTTTGAGATGAAGATGTCTTCAGGGTTAGAATGTGGAATGGTGAACTTGTTCCTGCACCTGGAAATCCAGGTGGAATATGTGATAAAAAATCAAAAGCCTGGAAATTACAAAATCCCTAAACAGAATATAGCTTTTGATGTCTAGGATTCTGTCCAGAGCAATATGACAGTTCTGTGCTATGAATGTTCTGATTTTGCAAAACCCTGGGCATTCATATATTATGTGATCGAAGGTTTCTGTGGATCTCTGGTAGTTATGACATGACGAATCTATTTTCCCAAAGAATCTCCTGTAATACAGAAATCAATTCATTTGAATAGAATTTAGATTGATCTTCACTATGAAGTCTAGGAATTTGGATTCCAGATTTAGATGTTTGAAGAACTTAATGATCACCTGATTACTGCTTCCAAGGTATGGAAGAATAGTTTTTAGTAGGGTACAGCAGGCTGTGTGCCTCCCAAATAGTGATTTTTTTGAATAAAAGAACATTGTGTGCATGTGTGCATATAGTTGACTAAACATGTGATTGAGCCAGTTTACCTCTAGGGGTGGTGACTTGTTTGAAGGGATGACTGGTAGTAGGAGTGGCATTTTTTGGTAATATATTGAGTTTACTGAATGCATGAACATACCATTATTTTTCCAGTGTTGTTGTATACATTCAATCCCTATAGCTGCTGTTTTACCATTCCATAGAAGCCAACTGCACAATCTATTAATTTTGGTGGTGAAAGTCTTGGTAATGTTCATGATGGGGTGATAGTATTTGATTTTAGCCATTATCTTGATGTTGATTAGAGAAATTTTCCCTTGTAGAGATAGGTACACACTAGCAAGGTTTTTAACTGTCTTAGAGGCAGATTCAATGATGGATTTCTGCAAATGTATTGACATAGCTTGTGGGGATTTGTATATGGAGAATCCCAATAAGCTTTGGGATCTGCAGAGAATAGAGGTTATTATCTTCCAGTGTTGATTCACCAGGCTGATGACTTGTTAAGATTAAATGAAAGTTTGGATGATTTAGAGAAATTTTAATTATTTATGTAAAGAATTTTAGGTATTTTTAGGAAGGCAGGGTAAGAAACACATTGTCCATGTAGGCAAATGCTTTGCAGTATCTCTTGAGCTGGATAACAAAGTTTCCTGGTAGCTTATAGCTAAGAAGGGGGTTAATGTACAGGATGGATAACATGCTAAGCAGGGATCCCTGAGGGATGGATCTTGAAGGCCAAAACTGTCTGAAAAAACCATTCAGTGAGATGTGGCTCAATCTGTTAATCAACAGGTTATCCAAAACTTAAATGATTTGAGATGGTATGTCTAATGCAGATAGATTATTGAGCAGGATGTTGATGTCTACAGAATCAAAAGCTTCCGAGATGGCCAGCTGCACTGCTATGGGTTTGGATAGATTTTCGAATCTAAAGTGATTGCAGAGGATCTTTACCTTCCCAATTACAATGAGCATGGATGAGCCCTTCTTTGCAAATTGAATATGGGATATATTATTGAGGATAACATCTTGGATTTTCTCCTTGATCACTCCTTTAACGACCTTGAAAAGTATCAGGGTCATGGAGATTGGCCTTTTGCTTGTCAGTGCAGATGGCTCTCAGTTTTTCTTTAAGAATGGCACCATTGCTATAGGATAAGAATGGCACCATTGCTATAGGATAAAGTTTAGGAATTGTTCTCCTATTGGATGCAAGAATTATTAACAGTGTGGTTTTATACATATACTTAAACAGATACACCTTTATTCAATACATTTATGAATAGTGTGATTTTATACATATATTTGAACAGATATGATTTTATTCAATAGATTCATGAATAGTGCAGGTTCATTAGTATGCCACAAATTCTTTATTATTGCATTAAGGGAGTAAAAGGGGATTACAGTTATTTAATTGAATAAAATGCTAATTGCTATCAGCCTAATGGTACAAGCAGATATATATATATATATATATATATATATATATATATATATATATATATATATATATATATATATATATATATATATATATAAAAGTTTTTATGAACAATCACTTAACTTGGGAATAGATTACCAACATTTTGTATTCACAATTGGTGTATTGAATTAGGATACTATATATAAATAAAGATTTGATATTTTAAATGGAACATAAGGGAAGGGTATACTGAACATTTTTAATTATCCAGAATCAGAAACTAACACATTAATTTATAGATTTAAATATAAAATTCAGATATAGCATTTAAATACATGTACTTTAACTTAAGTGATCACAATGTCAAACTACAGAGTTGAATAGGCAGGTTTTAATAAAAACTAATAAAGTAGAGTAATGATGGTGCTAATGTGTGGGTTATTTTATATTAAAGAAATTCATTTATGAGATACGATGGTGTGCTTATGAGAGTAGCGAATGGAAGTGCAATTTTTGTTTCGCATTATATGACACCGATTTGCCACACTCCAAATTTACAAGAGATCGTTCATTGGAATAAAGAAATATTCAGCCTGAATGGGATCGCACTAATGGTGCAAAAAAGCCCATTACTAATCAGGCCCAAGGTCCAGGATTTATTTCCCTATTATGGAGTGGAAGTGATGAATGAGTGGCTCAGGTCTTTCCTGATGCCTACTTTGGATGAATAGAACACAATTAAGAGATAGATTGACATTAGCAACACTTAGATAATATATATATATATGTTATTTATGATGCTTAAAGTTAACCCAAAGTATTAGTTATTTCTTTTCTTGATGGTATGACCAACTTATTTAAGCTGACTTATTTAGAGATAATGAACATTATGATACATATTTTGAAAGCTAAAATAGATTTCTCATTTTAGTAGTTTTCTTTATATTAATACGTTTAAACTATAGATCTCAATTCTCCCCCACTCTATGCCATCTAACTTTAATTTTAACAGTATTTTGGATTTGACACAAAGTGATAGACAAAATTTTAAGAGCATTCATTTAATGATTTACATGACTGAGAATATTTAGGTGATTTTTAAACATAAAATGACATATGAAACATATATATAATCTTTACTTTTTAATTTCCCCAAATCTGTGATCTTAAATCATTTACTTTTTTTTTTATTAATTTGGGAAATGTTTTTCCCCTCCACCAGACCACAATAATACTATAAAAAAATCAAACTTTCCAACTCGGCAAATGTACAACTTTATAATAAACAACTTAATTAATTAAATGACACTCCTTCCTTTTTTAAATAATAAGAGACTTTGCTAAATTTAAACACATTTGCATAGTTGGGAAATAAATTAATGGCATATTATTTGAACGAAATAAAAAAAATATATATATTATGATTATATAGAAAATCAAATACGCATTATTTCAAAATAAAAATTTTGTGAGGCTAATAGAAAATTATATGATTAGTTTTATAAAGAATCATGGAAAATGGATTAAAGATTACTATATAGGTAAGTTACTTTTATAAGAATGTTATCTTACATTAAATTTTAGTTACAATGAATATACATAAGATATAGAAGATAAAGGTGAGGTGGCATTTACCTTCATAAAACTTTCTTGAGTCCATGCTAGTGTAACAGTTCATTATTTTGATGTCAAAAATTAACAGCACGTAGCATGCTTTTCCAGATCAAGTTCAGGAACAGTTAAATAGTTCAAAGTTTCATTTAAGTTTGAGAAGCATTTCCATAGAGAATGTCTCAGGAATGGCCAAAGGAAAGGCATGATGGTTTATTACTCAGTCATGTCTATGGTAATGGATGGCATGAAATCATTTAAACAATGCTTCAGACTAATCTAAAAACAAAGCAGACCCAGATTCACATTTTGATTTTTGATTATCTGATTAATGAATCCTTATCAATACAATTTTTACACTTTTTACATATTTCCTTGAAATATTGCAATGCACTTCAAACTTGTGGCCTGAAGTGATATATAATTTTGGTACAATAGCTAATTTTCTAAAGCAAGCCCATCTTTGTTTCATAAAAAATTAAAGATAACCCAATCAGTCTGAAAAATTCTTGAACTATTGTTTTATATTTTATTTTAGTATTTATAAAGATCTCTTAGATAGATGAATTATATGTCAATGGAAAAGTGACTTATTCATAGCACTTTTGATTAATTTATTTGACTTACACTAATTAATTTGTCCACCTTTTTCTTTGTTTTAAATTTTATAGTAATGTTTCTAGAAATTCCCAACTGATTGCATTATCTTGTGCCACCATGATGAATAAAATATATAAAACGTTATATACATATTTCCCAATTAATTCATATATACATTGTCAGTATATTAAAAGTGTGTATATTGTGATTAAATTGATCTCTTGTTGCATGTCCATGGCTCTATTGATTCACTTTCTCAAATCATTAATTTATCTCTATCAAAATGAGATTAATATTGAAGTGAAAAGAAAAAAATTCTGGGTAAATAGCAAGTATGTGTACAAGCAAGGAGAGATAGACTTTGAACCCTGTTAGATAGTACAATGATTATTGATACTCATGAAGCATAATGTGAGCTTCAGATTATCTGCTTCAATATAATAAGAATGAAAATTTAAATTTCTTTGGTAAAAATGAGATTTAAAAATCTATATATTTTAAAAAATAATGAGTAAATAATTTTGCTTGAATTGAATTAAAATTTAAAAGTATTGATTGATTCATGACAAAAAAAGAACTTCAAAAATATTTTTATATTAATTTAAAGATGTAATTAATTAATTGAGACTAACCCATTATAAAAAAAAAACCTTTTGAGTTACCTGCCAAAAATTGATTTTATTTATTTTTTTAAAAAGGAAATAGAAAGTACTTTTATTGACTGAAAAAAAAAGACTAATTAATAATATTAATTCATATCATACATATATGTGTGTGTATGCGTGTGAATTTTAAGTATAGTTTTCAAATGGAATTAATTATGAAATATATTTTTAATAATTTTATTATTTTGATAAATTTAAACATGTTCATTTTATATTAAGCTATATGCCTGAGTTCTGAATGGGCTTTAAGTAAACATAATGTATTAATCATGTAAACCAATATAATAATTTGAAATTTTGTATAGTAGCCATTGTAAATCACAATGTGATAATTTTTTATTATATGTTAATCAAAATCAGAAGACTTAATAGTTAAAATTGTATTAAATCATAATTTCTTGGTCACATAACAGTAATGAGCTTGTGTTCTTCTAGGCTAGATTTATGTATAATTACTGATATATAAATAGGGATGTTATATTTAGCATATGGGCATCCAGATGATGATAATTCCTGGGTTCAGCAAAGAGGATGTTCTTCAAAATTTATATACAATAATTTTTAGTTTAATCTATTAAAAATTAAGTTTATAGTTCGCCAGTACATTTATGGTACTATGTGGCCAGAGTATTGATGATGATCAGCATGTTTTAATATCCCAGCATTATTGTTTTGATTTTTATGATTATATATTTTAATGGATGAGCACTAAGTTGGTGCATCCAAATTAATATCATCCAAGCTGGCAAAGGCTCAATAGTTAGCTTGGTCTACAGATGACCCATTTCAAATCCAGTCATCAGATCATCTGTTGATTTATATTTTGTATTGTTCAAATCCAGTCACAAGGTGGATTTCTGATTTTATTCTGATTTAATTTGAGTATTACATTAGAATGAGTACTTATACTTATTGATAATGCTGATTGATTTGTAGTTAATTATAATTGCTCTGAAAAGTAAATGGCTAGTCTTACAGAGATCTTTTGATCTCATGATCTCTCTTCAATATATAAAATTGTGTATATATTGATGTTAAACATTACCATAACATTTTGTTTAATAATATATTACTTAAATATTATACTTTTTGTACATTTTAAATTTTGTTTATTTTGGAATAATTTCTTACCATCTTCTAAGCCACCCCTTCAATCCCCATTCCATTACAAATGGCTACCTTACTGAAAACTGATGATGATCATTACTGTGGAAATCATTATAGATAGCTGCCCAACATATGACTGATGATGAGATCACCTCAAAATTATCAACTTGATCTCAAACAACAACTGAGAAAAAAAAGTATGCATTTTAAGCAGAATTTTAAAAATTACTGCAAGATAGATGACAAGAGTGATGATGATTATAAATTATAATAATGGTAGTTTTCATGTATGTTTAGAAGAGGTTCATGTTTAGAGCTAAATAAAAAAATTATGATTTTGGAGCTTGGATTGGGTGTTTGATTGTTAAAGGGTGTTTAGCTGTATATTCAATTTTGGTGATGGATGAAGATTTTTTGTCATTGTCTTAAGGCTGCAATGTTTTCATGCAATTTCTATGAGGTGTTCTATCTTGGATCTTTATTCCTGACCATTTTTTTGTATTTCATATTGTTAATCACAGAGCAGTTAATCTAGTCCTGCCATTATTCCAGTCTTTAAGAATCCAAAGAAAAGGAGCAATGCATAGCTTGAATTTTCCAGCCCATAGGACTCAAAAAAGCAAGTCATAGTTTCATATTTCCAGCCCCTTCCTGGGAGAGGACTTTGCACAGAAGTTTGCATTATTTTTTATCAAAAATTGTAGTAGCATTATAGTGTCTCAATTGAGGTAGTCCTCATGATGTTCATAGTGCATTGTGAGTCCAAGGGTTGAATTCTTTATCTATCTCAAAATTGCCAATCACCATTCATTCTGTTAACTGTCAGATCTTTAATGAGTACATAGTTTTAGGTATGAACTTTATTTTGATTATACATATAGACTATGCAAAATATTGTTAGAAAAGTATTTCATTTCTATTTTCCTTTTTTCTCAGGGTAGGGTAATGTAATCAGTTGGTTATATCACACAAAACAACATAGTTGTGTGTGTGTATATATATATAAAGTAAAAGAAAAGTAGAAATAAACACAGACATAAATTTTTGTAGACATTTTTTACATTTCACTTGGAATAAAAATAATAAAGAGGTAAATAATTGTAAATAAAAACAGAATTATTTTATGAAATAAATATTTAAAAAAAAAAGGTCTAAATAAATAATATTCTGATTTAGAAATTTAAAAACAAGCATGATTTATTTTTAAAATCTTTTAATTAATTGGTAAATTATCTATTTTTAAAAATCTTTGATAAGATTTCTAAATGTAGCTTTTAATTAAAAGTGCTTTGGAGGGCTTAAAATTGTTTTTAATCAAGACAGACAAAACTCTATCTTCAGTTATTGTTTTTATCACTTCAAGATTAAAAAGGAATAGAAAGCTTGAAAACAGCCTGCAATGTGTTTTTATCACCTCAGATGATTCTATAAAAGGGCTGATAAAAAATATCAGTTCAGTTTGGCTTGCAGTTTTTCTAAGAGCTGGCCACAAGAGTCTCATTTTAATATTTTGAAAGCAGTGGCAAAATAGACCAGCTGCAATGTTTGGATAGTAATTTTCTGAAGACAGTTATTCTCTTAATATTTTTGTGAAGCAGTTGGTTAGCAGAATTAGTGTTAGTAGTTATGAAAATAAAAATAGCTCCCATGAAGATATGGCTGAAGTCAAACCAGTAGATCTAGCAGTGAGCAATCTACTAGTTCTACATACTGGAGTTTTGATTTACTTGAAGGCTGGGTAAACTTAAAATGGGTCAATTAGTTTGTAAAAATGTGTAATAGAAGACAGATTGCTGTCCTAAAGCTCATCAAGTCCTAGACAGAAGGGAGAATGCCAACATACCTAATTGTACCTGTCTGATTATGACAATCCTGGATTATACCTGTCTCATCAAGAGACACCAAAAAGCACAGTTGAAGTTATATATAATGGTGAGTAGCATTATATATAATGAGAATGAAATTTTAAATAATTTCTTTGGTAAAAATGACATTTAAAAATCTATATAATTTAAAAGATAACAAGTAAATAATTTGCCTGAACTGAATTAAAATATAAAAGTAATGATTGATTCATGGACAATTTATTTTGAAAAATGAAAGAGGACTTCAAAAGTCTTTTTTAGATTAATTTAAAGATGTAATTAATTAATTGAGAGTAACCCATTATAAAAAAAGCAAACTCTTGAGGTACCTGTCAAAAAATTGACTATTTATTTTTTAAAAGGAAAAAGAAAATACTTTTATTGACTGAAAAAAAAAGTTTAATTAATAATATTAATTTATATCATCAATAGGTTCATAGATACACAGGTATATGTGAATTTTATGTATAGTTTTCAAATAGAATTAATTATGAAATATATTTTTAATAATTTTATTATTTGATAAATTCAAACATGTTCATTTTATATTAAGCCACATGCCTGTGTGCTGAATTGGTTTTAATGAAACCTAATGTATTAATCATGTAAACCAATGTAATAATTTGAATTTTGTGTAGTAACCATTATAAATCATAATGTGATATTTTTTTTATATATTTTGGGGTGTTAAATATTTTTTTAATATCTCTCATACTTTAATATTTTATTTTCATAATACCTTATTTTATTTAATATCTCTTATGATATCTTATTTTATATTAAATCATTTTATTTGAAATATTGTTAACTTGGGATTGATGATTTTTTCCACCACCACAGGTTTAGCCCATCTTTTCCCTTGATCCCCCCATCCTGTTACAATATATTCAAGCTTAAAGAGATTACTCTGAAGCAAAAGCTGGAAAAAATTGTTCTTGGAAATATATGTTAAGAATAAGATAAGTAAGCCATGTGAAGTTTTATTGATATAAGTATGAGAGTTGATTGGAAATGAGTTGTGTAATCAAATGACTTGCATTTAGAGCCACAATGCAAGGCAGTGAATTTAGCACTACAATGCAAGGTACTATAGCCAGGCATGGCACTGAATTGTTGCAGGAAATGTTGTAAGATCATAGCAAGTGGCTTTTGATATAATGCATAATTATGAAGAATTTTGTCACCAAAATTGACATCATCAGGTTGGAAGTATAATAGTTTAGATAACCACAGTAGGATGGATAACTACAATAGGATGATATCTTGTTCAAGTAATTATTCTGTTTGAACAAATCACAAGGATAGATTAAACATTTTGGATGATTAAATGAATTTTAGAACAGAAACATTACTTTCAGAGCAGATTCTTAATCAATTCACTAAAGATTATGTGTTCAAATTTGGTTCGAGAAATATGAGAATGGCATACATGAAAAACATTGATATGTGGCTTAAACAATATAAAAATAAAAAGTTTTAAGAAGTTATCTTGATAAATAATTATAATGGAATAAGAGAAATAGTACTAAAATCCTGTATAGTTTTGATTATTACACACGAAGTAGCATCACCTAAGCTGTACTGAAGATGTAATCTATAAATAAAAAAATTCAACAAACAATTTTCACTACTTATTTTGCAATTAAAAAAAAAACAATTTGAACAAACAAGCATGATTAATTGTAATTTTCGAAACTAAACAATTTGTTTCAAACCGAATGATTTCGATATGAATTGAAATTAATAATCTCTATTTAAAATTTCAATTAATATTTGGATGAAAGAAAACAGTAGGTCATTTTCCTTTCTTAATTTTTTCAAACAAATGATTTTCACCCATAACTATAATTTTAACCACAAACAATTTCAAGCAAATAATTTTTAATATAAATTTAAATGGACAATTTGTGCTGCAGAAAATGATATATTTTCATCAATTTCTGTCTTTGCCATGTCTATTTGTTTTCCAAACAATTTTCAACAATGCAAATTAAAATTGACACTATTCAAAATAAATCATTATTATAATTATTATTTGATGAAACATAAAGCACTTTGTTTTGCAAATTTCATTTTCCATGTTGTGTAAAGAGGCGAGACAATCACCAGTTGTTTTTCATTAGTAAAGGTCCTCATATGGATCATATATAATATCAGAAAATATCATGAAAAGCAGAATCAATCAAAACTTTTTTATAGTTTTTGATTAAAGATATTCATTCAACTTCTATAACTGTGATCTGGGAATATTGTTTTTTTGTTTTGTTTATAAAATTATACTATTTCTCTTCATTAGTCTATATGACTTTTTAAAATGATGCCGTAAATTTTAAAATGGTGTTTTGATTTTCAATCCCTTATGAATCACGACTTACGTAAATCAGAATTTCCAGATGAAAGATATAAAGATAAATTAATGATGCTCTTTAGTTGTTAGTATTCCCACATTATGTAGATTTAAAAATATAATTTATAACTCTTTTCATTTACACCTTATTCAATGCAAGCACATTGTTTTTACAAGTAATTTTATTTTATCTTTCTACGCGTTGGATTAACCATAAATCTTTATCAGAGTTACAAAATATTTAAATATATATGTAATATTTTGTATACCTGTAATTAAAATATAAATGATGTATGTTTTACATATAATTATAATATAATCCATCATTTCTAAGTAGACGTATATATTTAAATATTTCATAGCTCTGACAAACTCTGTTGGGAAGTCAAATTATCTGAAAATAAAATATGATTTGTAAAAACAAAAATATGTTTGTATTGAATAAAGTATAAATAAGAGGAGTTATTAATCATATTTATTAATATAATAAATACATAGAAGATTTTAAAAAGAAGAATTGTATATTCATTTTTATCTTTCTTTTCTATTTTTGATACAACTTACATCTAACCGTCTGGGTTGCTTTATCTTAGAATTTTCAGGATCTATAATAGAGTTTAATTAATAGAAAATATGGATATATTGCCACTCAGTGCACGCTAGAGTAATCAATGGATAGCAGAAGGCTTGTGCATAAAATCCCCATCTAGTGCCTACTCATCCAATACCCCCAGACTAGTTTCTGGCTTGTGGCTTTTATAAGTGAGCGGCTTGGATATGAGAGCTTGCCTGTCTTAATAACAGTTATAAACAAGCATAAGAAATGGTGATTATGTGATGTTTATTTGTCTTAAAATATGGATATAGTAAAGAATGTATGGATATTGATTGGTATTATTATTTGAAAAAAGAGCATACTATTTGAATTAAATGTATTGGTCAAAGTGAAGTTGTAAAGATGACAAGAAAAATTGTTTGAAAAAATAGATGACTTAAAAGAGTTAATAAATATATAAGATAATAAAAAACACTACTGACATAGAGATATATCAGTGTTGAGAAGATTGTTTAACAGTATGCTAACTTAAATTTTCTTCTCTAACAACTCTCCTGAGAAAAATAATTGCTGAGATGTAAATTACTTGACTAGCTAACTGCATGATGGATTTGTGGTTTTTGTATTTTGCTTTACTCTTTAGTTAGTTAGATACTTATTTATTAAGTTCGATTGCTAAATAGTAAAACATTTCTCATGTTCTAAACCATAGGTTGTTAGCATGATAAATAATGTATCAATTACTATATATATATAGTACCATTTATTTATTTATGGTACAAATATATTGGCATTTGGTAAAAGCTAAAAAAAAGTAAATTTAGTTGTTGTTTTTTTGGATTAGTATAATTTTTGTTAAAACGTACAATGAAAGTTAAAATTGTCATTCATATTTTTTTTATGTAATTAAAAATAAAAGTTAAAATTAGAGAGAACAAAAGACACACAAATTACCAATCTAGATAAGCTAAAAGAAAAATATTTTAGCTAATTAAAGATGGCAGAATTATGTTAAAAAACAAAGACTTTGTAATATCAATTTTATAAAGAATGTACAAGATTATCAACGTATATTTTTGACAAACAAAAGGTATGAGCAGAAGTCTTAAAACTGGACCTCGAATATAAAAAGGAAGAGGCTAGTTTGATCAATGTCTTGTTTTGTCTGTTTTTCCCATGGTCAGTCCTGGATAACAAAAGAATATATCCAGGATCATTCTACACTGAAATAATTTTGCATGTTGGAGTGAACCGGAGCTTTTGCTGACATCATTCCTGAAGATGGACACCAGAAAAGCTTTCATGAGTGACCAGTAGAGTAGACCACAAGATCAACTTATAACCAATGGCTGAGCTCATTCTCCCATAAAAATGATGCATAGTAATCTACAAGCTTCATCAACTCACTAAACTTACCAGTAAGTTACGATTCATTATTCCTGATTGTGACTAAATTGTCAACAAACTATTCTTAAAAATAAGCTTAAAATAATCCCAATAGAGACTTTAATTCTATTGATCAAGAGACTCTTGTTTACCCAAGAACTTTTTAATTGTTAACTGATATTTTTTTTATTAATGGATTCATATCTGGATTAATGTGTGCTCTCCAGTTTTATTTAATTAGTAATTTCTCTTTATTTTAATTTGTTAGAATAAAAATGTTTATTTCTAATACCAACTTTTCTTGGTACATTATTAATAATAGTTATTAATGATTATTATTAAATTTATTAATATTAGTTTAGTAAGATTTGAAAATATAATTTACCTTTTGCCAATATGTTTTGAATAAGCTCCAGGAATAATGTCTAAAAAATAATTCTAGTTATGGTATAATATAATATCGATTCTTTTAAAAATATTTTTCTTTTTAATTTGTGAGACATGATGCAACAGATTTAAGCAGATTCTTATATGAATCCTGGTGCCCTTATAAAAGAAATAAAAGCTGATTTCATCAATAGCATAAGTCGTAACAATTACTAGGTAGAGTTGATCAGGAAATATAGTTATGTTTTTAGAAATAGTAATGAAACTTTCTTTTTTTGTATAACTTGATCAACTCATGCATTATATGTATAACAGAGACCTAGCAAGATGAGGGAAACATTACAATATATATAATACAAATAAAATGTCTGTTAATTAATAAATACTGTAATAACAATAAAAATAATAAATTTAATAATGATTAACAAATAACAGAAGTACTTTCAGTTAGTTACTTAACCCTTTTCAACTGCTGTTTAAATTCAAAAAACATAATAGAAGCAAATATCATCAACTCAAATCCCAGGATTCCTGAGTTTTAATGTTAGCAGCTTGTCTATTAATTATATTTATTTTAATTCTATTTACGAAAATTGCCTTCTTAATTTTTCTTTTATTATGGTTTTTTTTCTTCATGAAGAATCTTAATATTTCCAAGATCAAACATAAATTTATATTTATATTTCTTTTCATGATTCAAGATAACTGAAGTAGTCATTAAATCATTATCATTACACTTATATAATAATTGATGCTTATTTAAGTTTTTCTTTATACTGTATCTCAATTTAACTATATATGATAATATGCACCCACAAAAAATATGATAAACCACATTACTATTTGGCTTGACAGGTATGAGAAGTATTAGTATTATTCACTAACTTATTAATGTTATTTGTAACACAAAATGAAACATTAAACACATACTTATGTGTATGTTTAAAAAATTTCACTTGAGAATTTGAAATATATGGAATAGATGTCCATTTTTTATTATCAATCTTCAGCTTCTTTAAATCATTATACTTCTTTTTAAATTGACATAAAGTATTATTAATCTGTTCAATTTTATAATCAACTTCAAGCAATTCCTTGTAATGACATAATTTTTTATTTATAATTTAAAATACTACTGCCTCTTGTAACAAATAAATACAAATATTTAATATTTACATCCTGTTTTTTTAATAATCCATTTGAAGTCATTCAAATTAGTTAACTCTTTTACAAGCAAATTTATAGTATTGCTATGTCCACAAACAAAAATATCATCCACATATCTTTTGCAAATTTAGTATGTTTAAAATTACAATTGTTTAAAATTTTACTCTCATATATAGACAAAACAAAATTGCAAACTTGTGCGACAACAAGAAAACCCCTAGGTCAATTTTTAGACATTTTATAATATTTACCGTCAAAAAAAGCAACAATGCGATCATCAAATTTTTTTAAAAAATCAATAATAAATTTTATAACCTATTTACAACCCCCTTTACTTTTTAATTCTTGTTCAATAGTTTTTATGGAATCCACTCTATCAATAGAATCATATATTTCTGTCAAATCTAATGAAGCAATAACATCACTCTCAACAATCACTATATTTTAAATTCTATCTATAAAATCAAAAGACACAGCAATAGTATTTCTCCAAATCCTAAAATCTCTTGTAACAGCCTACCAATATATTCAGATGTCTGATATATAAACAAACCACCAAAATTTATTATAATTCACAAATGATTTCCTTTTTATGTAATTTTATAATTGCAAAAAAATAACTGATTTGTTTGAAAGAAGATAACGGTCTGCAGATGTGTTTAATGATGAAGTGTCAGTATATTGAAAACATTTAAGTACAAATGGATAAACATGTTTTTTTATTGAAGAATATGATATGAATGATCAGAATAAAATTTATTAACATTTAAAAAAAACTAAGAATAAAAGCATAAGTAATAATGTATATTATAATATATATCCTTCATGCACTATATGTCATCATATTTTTGCAAATATCAAATTGCATAAAGAAGGAAATCATTTGTGAATTATAATAGATTTTGAGAGTTAATTTATATATCAGACTTCTAAATATATTGGTAAGCTGTTACAAGAGATTTTAGAATTTGAGGAAAATATTATTGCTTCATCTTTTGATTTTATAGATAGAATTAAAAATATGATTGATGAGAGTGATGTTATTGCTTCATTAGATGCGACAGAAATGTATGGTTTTATTGATAGAGTGGATTCCATAAGAAGTATTGAACAAGCATTAAAAAATAAAGGGGTTTGTAAATAAGTTATAAAATTTGTTATTGAATCTTTAAAATTTTTTGATGATAAACATTGTTGCTTCTTTTGAAGGTGGAAATTATAAAATGTCTAAAGTTTGGTCTATGCATCTGTGTGTTGTTGCACAAGTTTGAATTTTGTTTTGTTTACATATGAGAGTAAAATTTTAGATGTATATACTTTTAAAGATATTAAAATTTACAAAAGGTATGTGGATGTTTTTGTTTGTGGACATACTAATACTAAGTAATATATTATAAATATTTTGTGAACATACTAATACTAAGTAATATATGATGGCTATAACCTTAAGACTATGTACCTAGATGCAACAGTAGAAACCTCAGCAAATCTTAACACAAGATTAATGACTTTAAAAGACAAAAGTGGCCACTCTTATCTTCAGCCTACATTTTAATTATATAGGTGAATCTAAAGCATTTTGATTTGAAAGCATGAAGCTATTAACTACTTCACTGTTTAAGTCCACAATTTTTATGCAAGCTAACATACATGAAATCTTTCAATTTACAGCAAGTCAGTGTGAAGCTATCATAATGAGAAATCTTTTAAGACAATTTAAAGTTGTAATTAATAATTTGTTAGGTGCATACTCATTATCTAAGTAGTATATATTTAGGCTATAACCTTAAGACTACTATAAATTTGCTTGTAGAGAAATTAAATAATTTGAATACCTTAAAATGGACTATTGAAAAAAAAAAACAGGACAAAAATATTAAGTACTTGGATTTATTTATTACAAGAGATAGTAGTATATTAAGTTATAAATTAGTAATCAAACCATTGCAAAAAAGGGAATATATAAATTGTAAATCAAAAGTACCAATTATGCATAAGATGGCAAGTTTTAGATCTTTTTTGGTTTATAATGAAAAATTATATTGTTACTAAAGTGATAAATTAAAAAAAAAAATTGAAATATTTGCAAAAGAATTATTTGAAGTTGCTTATAAGATTGAATAGATTAATAATACTTTATGTAATTTTAAAAAAAAGTATAATGATTTAAAGGAGCCAGAGATTGAAAATATAAAATGGATATCTATTACATATATTTTAAATTCTCAATTGAAAATTTTTAAACATATATATATATATATATATATATATATATATATATATATATATATATATATATATATATATATATATATATATATATATATATATATATATAGAATGTGTTTAATGTTTTATTTTGTATCATAAATAACATTAGAGTAAATAATTCTAAGAGTATCATACCTGGCAAGCAAAAATTAATATGGTTTATTAAATTTTTTGTGCCTGCATAGTATCATATATAGGTGAATAGAGGTGCAATATAAAGAAAAGATTAAAGGAACATCAATTGTTATATAAGCATGTAAAAATAACAATGATTTAGTGATAGCTTCAGTTTCTTCGATCATGAAGAGACAACATTCTTTATACTTATTGCCACTCAGTGCAAGCCAGAGTAATCAGGGAATTCCAGAAGGCTTGGACATAAAATCCCCATCTAGTGCCTACTCATCCAATAGCCCCAGACTAGTTTCTGGCTTGTGCTTGTGGCCTTCAGTGAGAAGTCTTGGATCTGAGCACACTGCACCTAGATCTTAGGATCTAATGCAACCCTCCAGCAACCATCTTTTATCTCTACTTAAATACAAAACCATGAGTCTTAAATCAAAAACACCTTAATATTTTCAATCCAAGCTCATTACCTTATATAGTCATATAGGTCTGAACTCAGTTCAGTACCTATACATTTTGGTGACTTTTGTTCTTTAATAATCATATTCACCACTATTCTATTAGGCAGGATTGGTTTTAAGCCAATAAACATCATATGATCACCATTTCCTATGCTTGCTCATAACTGTTATCAAAACAGCAAAACTCTCTATATGTATTGCCACTCAGTGCAAGACAGAATAATCAGTGGATTCCAGAAAGCTTGTGCATAAAATCCCCATCTACTGCCTACTCATCCAATATCCCCTGTGGCCTTCATGTGCATTAGATCCCAAAATCTAGGTGCAGTGCTCTCAGATCCAAGGCTCCTCACTGATGAAGGCCCCAAGCCAGAAACTAGTCTGGGTATATTGGATGAGTAGACACTAGATGGGAATTTTATGCACAAGCCTTCTGGCATCCATTGATTACTCTGGCTTGCACTGAGTGGTAATATGTATAGTGAGTTTTGCCTGCTTTGATAACAGTTATAAGCAAGCATAGGAAATAGTGATCAGGGATGATGAAAAAACATATAAATATAATTTTGATCTTGAAAATGTTAAGATTTCTCATGAAGAAAAGACCCATAATAAAAAAAAATTAAGTAGAAAATTTTCATAAATAGAAATAGAATGAATATAATTAATAGACAAGCTGTTAATGTTAAATAAAATTTAGGAATCCTAAGATTTGAGTTAATGATGTTTGCTTCCATTATATTTTTTAAAATTTAAATAGCAATTTAAGAGCATTCAGTAATTAGCCAAAAGTACTTCTGCAGATTGAAAGACTGTATAATAATTAATCACTATTATAAACAGTGAGGATTGCCAATTCCTCTACAAGCTTTATGATAAATGCTTAGCCAGAGCCAGCACTTAAAATATCTCTGTCAGGAACCCCTTCTCAAACCCCTGACAATGGTTTCGTGCTTTGGCACTCCTCAGAGAGGTGTCAGGGTAGGTTCAGACACTAGATCTAAAAATATCACCCAAAGCCAAGCACTTATCTAAAAGTTATCTATTGAGTGGAAAATCTGAAATTTTCAGACATCTACATGTCTTCAAACCCAGCTATCCAACTCAAATAGCTATATGAGGCTGATAGATCTTCAACCATACCATATATTAGTAGTCATAGCAATATAAAATTGCATAAGACTTTTGGCAGAGACTATAAATAGTCAAAATAAGAATCAAAGGTCCAATTCATAGATCACATGACCCTATCTCTTAAGCTTGTAAGTTATAAACAGTGAGAATTGCCAATTCCTCTACAAGCTTTATGATAAATGCTCAGCCAGAGCCAGCACTTAAAATATCTCTGTCAGGAACCCCTTCCCAAACCCCTGACAATGGTTTCGTGCTTTGGCACTCCTCAGAGAGGTGTCAGGGTAGGTTCAGACACTAGATCTAAAAATATCAACCCAAAGCCAAGCACTTATCTAAAAGTTATCTATTGAGTGGAAAATCTGAAATTTTCAGACATCTACATGTCTTCAAACCCAGCTATCCAACTCAAATAGCTATATGGGGCTGATAGATCTTCAGCCATATCATATATTAGTAGTCATAGCAATATAAAATTGCATAAGACTTTTGGCAGAGACTATAAATAGTCAAAATAAGAATCAAAGGTCCAATTCATAGATCACATGACCCTATCTCTTAAGCTTGTAAGTTATAAACAGTGAGAATTGCCAATTCCTCTACAAGCTTTATGATAAATGCTCAGCCAGAGCCAGCACTTAAAATATCTCTGTCAGGAACCCCTTCCCAAACCCCTGACAATGGTTTCGTGTTTTGGCACTCCTCAGAGAGGTGTCAGGGTAGGTTCAGACACTAGATCTAAAAATATCAACCCAAAGCCAAGCACTTATCTAAAAGTTATCTATTGAGTGGAAAATCTGAAATTTTCAGACATCTACATGTCTTCAAACCCAGCTATCCAACTCAAATAGCTATATGGGGCTGATAGATCTTCAGCCATATCATATATTAGTAGTCATAGCAATATAAAATTGCATAAGACTTTTGGCAGAGACTATAAATAGTCAAAATAAGAATCAAAGGTCCAATTCATAGATCACATGACCCTATCTCTTAAGCTTGTAAGTTATAAACAGTGAGAATTGCCAATTCCTCTACAAGCTTTATGATAAATGCTCAGCCAGAGCCAGCACTTAAAATATCTCTGTCAGGAACCCCTCCCCCTCAAACCCCTGACCTTGTTTTCATGCTTTGGCACTCCTCAGAAAGGTGCCAGGGTAGGTTCAGACACTAGATTTAAAAATACCAACCCAAAGCCAAGCACTTATCTAAAAGTTATCTATTGAGTGGAAATTCTGAAATTTTCAGACATCTACATGTCTTCAAACCCAGCTATCCAATTCAAATAGCTATATGGGGCTGATAGATCTTCAGCCATCAAGGTCAGGGGTTTGAGGGGGAGGAGTTCCTGACAGAGATATTTTAAGTGCTGGCTCTGGCTAAGCATTTATCATAAAGCTTGTAGAGGAATTGGCAATTCTCACTGTTTATAACTTACAAGATTAAGAGATAGGGTCATGTGATCTATGAATTGGACCTTTTATTCTTATTTTGACTATTTATAATCACTATTATATTTATTATTTTTGTTATTATATATATCTTTTACTTATAGAGGTTGCCTTGACAACAGATTGGAGATTTCAGATGTATATAAGTTTGGGCTGTCATCATGTCATATCATACCAAATCAATTAATATTTAAAATTAATCAATGGAATATCAACAAACTGTTGTCAAAGTAACATTTAGATAATGAATGGAAATCGACTTATTATAAGAATCTAAGACCGTAAAGAAATCTTGACTGACAGTAATTAATTTATGCAGACTGAGATTAAAACTGCTTTAAAGTTTTAAATAAACATCATTAAACAAGCCATGTTGTAAAAATGATTATTTATTAATCTACCTTCAAACAGTTTATCCTAGCCTGTTCAATGAAGTTTATTTTAATGTCAATCTATCACTCAAAATATGATTAAGATCTTAAACCCTGATAATAAATGGATTTCTATTCATTATCAGAACTTTGTCTTGATAAACAGATTACTAATACTTTATTGATTTATTTTAATCATTGGTTGGGGTGATGAGATTCACATATGATAACCAATTAGCCATTTGCTCTGGTCATTTATTTTATATACAATGTATTAAGTTAAACATTGCAACTAAAATTAAATAAAGTTTAACATGTGTTCAACAAGAGATTGATTGTTTTTAATCAAGCATAGTCAATTAAAAAAATGTGAAAATTTCTATAGAGGCATAAATAAAATTAAACATTAGTAATACTTAAATATTTGTTTGGTGTTTAATTTATACATACCTGGGCCTTGTTTTATGCGGTAGATAGGTTTCGCAGAAAATCCACACTAAAAAAAAATGCACAAAAATAGACAACTTACCTTGAAAAAGGGGAGATAGCTTCTGTAATTTTCAGAATTCACATAAAAGGAAAGCGACAGAATTCACATAAAAGGAAAGCAATTAAGAAAAAATTACTTTAAAATTTGCATTAAAAAAATAAGCAAATAAGGTATGACTAATAAAAAATTTCAAATATTTGAAAAAAATTAATACAAGACAAAATTTTTTTACTTTTTTTTATTAACTACAGTATTTAATTTTATATTTTTCATACATATTTTAATCATTACCACTATTTGACAATATGTGTTTGTTTGTGAACTGATAAGAAATCAGATTCATGATGTGATGTACAACTAGCATCACTTTCAGTATTGTGCTGTGTTAATGGTTTTCTGTTTTTATATTAAAAAAATGAGATTGCAATCAAAACAAAAAATTATACATTATCATTAGAAAGATTGTTTTCAGTTTACAAAATCAATAAAATCTTCATTTTTTATTTTAAAAATCTAAAAGATTATTTATTTGTTATATCTAACAAAATACGTTTTAAAAGTTTAAAATTTTTGAATATTTATTGTGATATTTTTATACATAAGTATAAATATATTATTATTATTTACTCATTAGTATAAATAGGTTATTTACATAGAAGCTAAGATTCTAAATATATATTCAGGCTATATTCATGTTAGCTGCTAATATAACGTTATGTGTTTTTTTTAAAAAAAGTATTTCAAGTCAAAATATGTTATTAATAATTTAAATTTCTTGATATCTAATAAATATAGTGAAATATGAAAGATATTAAGAAGAAACATGAATCACATAACTTCAAAATCACATTAAAATAATCCATGTAAAACGAGACCCATGTGCATATATAAGTTTTTAATTAATGAATATTTTATTTGTATTATATATACAATTACACATGCACTTACATACATATATAGATACGCATATATGTGCATGTTTGTGAAAACACTGAAATATAATGAACATCACATGTAGCAATCTAAAATTTTACCTATGATGTAATTACATAACTGCCAATTAAAATTGGCCATGTTAGCTGTAATCATGATCTAGTATTATCAATGGTATTTGTCTAATTGATTGTTAAAGCAAAAGTGTACCAATTTAAGTTTTAGTTTAATATAAGTCACATATATACCATTGTGATTGTTATATCATTGGTTTCTGCTAGCATATCCAATTTTTTGGTAGTTGCCTAGTTACTCCAAAGATGAAAATCCACTTTATATTACATTTATATCTAATATTTGAATACAAGTATAATTTATATAATTGTAGTTTAGATGAAATATAGGGAATTTGAATACAGACTTTCAAGATCCCTTATGCTATTCACTTTATCTCATACAGGCAATACACATGACCACATACATGCAAAAAAGAGAATAATCTCCAGTATATGTATTTCTTGCTAAACCAGCACTTATCAGTTGGTCCAGATCATCATCTCCCACACACACATATATATAATCAGTGCTATAAATTAATAAAACTTAAATTACTAAATATGTATATAAATGCAATGTATAATTATATTTATAATAATATAAACAATGCAATATTAATATATTTAGATCAAAACCAATACAATGTAATAATGTTTCCTCTAATCATTTGATTCATATACACAAATGCATATAATAATTAAGGTGATAATTTATTTGTGACTTTTGACACTGCTTAGCATTACTATAAAGTGGATTTAGACAGTGAGTTAGTTTTAGCAGTTCAAATGACAAGGGGGTGCTGCTTTATGTTTAAGAGCAAGATATCACCTTGTTTTTATATACACAATGTATCTTAAGAGCTAGATGACTGGTTCTCTCTCAAAGTTGCCTGAAGCAATATTTTGAAATAATGCATGGGCCACATAATGATATGGTATTGCTACTACCATAAAAATTTTAAGGCATTAGCATATCTGGATCATCATGACATGAAATCTAACAGTATGTTTCATACCATTGCATATTATCATCTACTGTCATGAAATCTGGCAGACTATTTGAAAATATTCTTGCAACTCATAATTTCACTGCCACACATAGTTTGGCTTTAAATGCTTCAGTAGCAGTTTTCCCTTAATTTAAAAGGAAAAGTGAATGTTAATATATTAGTCTATTGTGGGTTAAGGAATAAAACACACATTTCATGTCATAACTCATGATCCAGATATATTAAAACTTTAAAGTTTTATGTGGTATATAGTTTATTAAGAAATGGTGCTACCGGTATCTTGTAAAGAGAATTATGCAATAATTTGACAAATCTAACAAAGATTTATAATCAGTCAATGCTTTCACATGAGGTATGAATGATTATTATCAATCATATAACTCCTTGTGGAATAGAAAATATCACCCTCAGTGAATGAATTTTATAGGACCCAATTAATTATTAAACACATTTATTGCAGTGGGGTATTTACTGTCTCATAAAAGATTATAGAGCTATCCATAATCATCCCCATTTTTTGTAAAAGCATTATAATAAGGGGTGGTAGATAACTTTATCCTCTGTTTGGTTATTTTTTTCTATAACACAATCATTAATTAGTGCATATTAAAATGAATGCATTTAATCATCCTTTATTATCTTATTATTTAAATAATACATAAGATGTTTATATAATTGTTAAATTCTACATTGTGAATACAAGATTTGCAGTTAATATAAATAAGATTCAAGTCTATTCTACTTTGTAGTGAATGATGTTGGATCTTGGACAGCAGATAAAGAGGGTTCCCATAAAACTGGTCATGAAACTCTTATATTATCATAGTTAACAATTCAAAATATTATGTACCGTTTTATATCATCTTAAATGATGAATTAATAGAGCATCATAATATGTAGCTCTGCAATGTATGAACTATGTAAGTCATTATATTTTAAAGTATATTCATTGTCATTAAGTCATACACATACACATTTGCATATACATTAATAAATTACTTTCTAAATTATACTATATGTAATATTTTTAAATTATGTTACTGGTACAAATAAACATAGCAATATGTAACTTACAAATAAATATTTTCAATTTCTTAGATTTTAATCATTATCAATTGAATTTACATGAATGAGAAACAGAAGTCACATGATTTTCTAGAAAAAACATTAAAGTAGTAATCCTTACAGATCAATTTAAAGATTTTATAATAAATAGACAGTCTTCTAATACTGAAATTTACATTTTCTGAAAAATCATGTGATATCTGTTTTTTATCCACTTAAGTTAATAATTACAATCCAATTAATTGAAAGTACTTTTGTATAAGTTGTATGTTATTATTGTTTATCTATGCTGCTATCATAATTTAAAAGTATTATATATATATATTAAAACCATTATGGGTTTTATGGCCTACAATGACATAGTAGTGTGTGTGCATATATATATATATATATATATATATATATATATATATATATATATATATATATATATATATAAAGTTGAAATAAAAAAAGTAGAAGCAAATACAGTCAAATTTTTTAATAGATGTTTTACAGTACACTGGAATAATAGTAAAGACTAAATAATTTTGGATTTAAGTTTTTTTATTATAAATTAAACATTTAAAAAAGGTCTAATATTTAATTCTGATTTTGAAATTAAAATAAATGTTTTATGTTACAATAGATATCCTGGTAATTATAAAATTCCACTATCTATTTTAGAAATCTTTTTTAAGTAAACCTTGTATAACATAATTTTATAAAATGCCACTATCTGTTTTAGAAATCTTTTTTTAAAATAATGCTTGTATAACATATTTTGATAAAATGCTGCTAAGTGGTTTTTCAAAGGATTAAAGTGAATTGAAAAGAGTCATTAACATTTTTAAATAATGTATTTCCCCCTGCATCCTAGTTATAAAAGAGTTGAAAGAAAAGATTAGAGTATGTAGTTCTTAAATGGTTATGGATAGTTCTAAAGCATTCTAAGAGTTAGACAGAATATGACAGAAACTACCATAAAACTATTTCAGAAGGCATGGAGGTCAAATTCAGCAGCTGGTCCATAGTTCATTATGGCAAAGTTTGAATTCACATGAAAGCAAAGGGTCAACTTCCAGTGTTTTGTAGCCTGAATGTGGACAAAACAGCTAACTTGACTAAATTCTATCCAATTCTAGACTAAATGGAGCTGATTGAATGCTACCACTTACCTGAATTATACCTTTCCTGATAATGACTACAAGCCAGTTTCATCAAGAGAATCCTTCAGCTTGCTGAAGAATTAATTTATATATATGCTGATTTATCTGTATGCAAAGCAGCACAAATAAATGTATATATATTAAGCACAGCTGGTGAGTAGTGTTATATATATTTCAAATAATTTCTTTATTGATAATGACATTTAAATTTGAAAGTAAAACAAGTAAATATTGTTTGCTTAAATTAAAAATCTAAAAGTAAAAGATTGATCCATCTCCAAAAGTATTGCTAGAATGGAAACAAAGAAACTTTTTGGAGTATTTTTTTAAAAGATATTTATAATTAATCAAAAGTAACCAGTCAAAGGTGGAGTTTTTTTTTAAAAAAATGAAAATAAAAAAGAAAAACTTTAACTGTTAAAATAATGAATGGATTGTATGAAATTGTGAAAAGTATAATGTTTTTATATTTTTATTATTTTAACAAATTAAAATATAGTTATAAACATGAGTGTGCAAATACATTTCCATGCACACATATGTCAAATTAGTCATTAATTATGTATTATAAAAATGAATTTCATTTATAGATTTATGAATTCAAAGATATTAATAAATTATTATATCACAAATCTGTGAATATATATATATATATATATGTAACCCATTCTGAAGTATTTGTAATTCAAAATTAATAATTTTTTTATTTCATGACAAATCGAATATGTTCAGAAATTATACAGCATATATGTGTGCATATGTCAATGCATATCAGGTAGACACACATATATAAAATTTAATCTTTTATTATTATTAAATGACAATTCAAGTATTCATTTTATATTATACAGCACATTTGTGTGCTGATATATATGTTTTATGAAAACCTACTGGAGCATATTATAATGCTAGTGATAGATGTGTTACAAAACAAACATATATTCCAGCATTACATGTTTATAATTTAAAAATAAATATTTAAATTATTAATAGAAATGAAAATAGAAAAAGAATGTAATATGTTTTTAGAGTAGTTTTCTTTTGTTTAAAACATATTTTTGTAAAGAATCAAAAAAAATATTGCATTATATTTACTTTTAAAAGATAATAAAATTTTAATATTGAGAGGACTGAGGAATAATCTAAAATCAAAAGATTTAAAAACTCTCTTTTTAAAAAAATAAGTAAATATAAAACATCAGAATAAAATGTTGTTTGTATAAGAAAACTTTCACAAATGTAATTAGTTTAAAAGATTATTGTCTGATAAAGAAAAAGTAAAACCAACAATTGAATTAATAAAAAAACTATGTAAACTATCGATGAGGTAATAGATTAATCTAAGCAAAAGATTAGATAACATGAAATGTAAAAATCAATTAGATTAACAAAACAGACTTAAGTTATTATCAAAATTAAAAATAATGATAAGGAATTAAAACAATGAGAGAGAAGGGTATATAAAGTCACTACTATCTATTGTTATTTAGTCTGGTCTGCATTTTGTAATTGAATAGTTCTGGTCTTCCTTTTGTGATTGAACTAGTCCAGTCTTCATGACATTATTGATTCAATTCAGATTATTCAGTTCAGATGAAATGATGGCATATAGTTTTTCATTGACAATCCGAACAACCCTGAGATCCAAATATGTGGAACCTGTAAATGCAGTAGTAATCCAGTCAATTACTGCTATGGTCAACATCAATCGAAAAGTCATGAAACTAGCAACATGCATTGCTGGGAGTGTTTGACAACTTTATGCTGTAGTTGTCAGCAAAATCAGCTGTACTCACCTGGAGCCAATGAATAGAACACATGCCTAAGCCTTAAAGGAGATGCTACCACATACTCTTTCTTCCATTATTGAGCCAAAGAAATGAAAACAAGCCCTGGAACCATCGATGGAACTGAAAGACCAACCAGTTGGAAAATACACACAAATGAAAACCTAGATAAATAATGTTTGCTTAAGTATTATTTGGTTTATTCTCTCTCTCTCTCTTATCATTACATCCTCAATTATTTAAATAAATAAATGTTTATCTGTATGTTAAGTTAATTGCTGGACCCTGATTAAGAGTATCAGCTAGCCATGGGATATTTCAAATACTGGATTGTGTACATATCATCCAAAGCATGCCAACTATATAACATATGTTTTGCTGGTGTCTGAGTTTGATTTTCAAAATAAATAAAATACTTTGGATGGCAGGGTTTGATTCCAGAAGTTGAAGTGAGCCATGGTCTGGAAATATGATTGTGTTATACTTTGCATAACATGATCTGGCTGTGGATATCATTGATGGCTATAATATCAATGGTATTTTCCTCTATTCTTGAAAGGCCATTCCTTTTCTGTAGTATTAACTCTTTCATGGGGTTTTATGGTCTTAGTCAAGCTGGTTCAAGTCACTCTAATTTCATTATTTTTAATGCTACTATTAATATTTTATGCTCTCTTTGAAGGTTAAAAAAAGTTCCGTAAGATGCTGCCCTCATCTGAATTATTTTACAAGTAAAAAATCAATAATATTCAAATTTTAAGTTAACAATGGAAGAGGGATAAAATTTAATGAGTATATATATATATCTAAAAAAGGAACTATCAATTTTTTTGTGCAAATATGATGCAAAAAATTACAGAAAAGAATGAAGTTCAGCTATTGGATATTCCAGATAGAGATTTTAAATATTGTCTCTTACTGCACATATCAAATACAAGCTCATAAAAACAAGGTCATGCTATATATAATTAAATATAAGTTATACAATATCAATTTAATTTTTTCAAACATACACATCAAATATATAAAGAAAAATATTTGAAAAAACAATCAAAGATGAAATTTTGATTGAATTAGTATTCTTCAGTTGGTCCAATTACAACCTCTCACATGTCTTAATTTTTTTATCCCATATTTGTCATTAGTAAATTATTATAGCAGCCAATGTTAATGCTGTCACATGTTTGACAATATCCTGTTTAGATAAATGTATTAATGATTATTATTAATCTTTTATTGAACAAGAGATTATCATATCATTTTTATCCAGATACAAATATTAAATTAGATTAAAGTTTAATAGCTCTATTATTTTGGAATGAAGCTGGTTTGGATATATTGCTATTAGAAATAATAATAGATGGACAATTAAAATCTTAATCTGGATTCCAAAGAATTGTAAATACCTACGATGTAAAATAGATGGATGAAGTATGAAAGTTGTTGGTGTGATGTAGAGAAGAGAAGCTATGAGTTAGATAAATTGAATTAAATTTGAAGAGACCTTTATTCTGCATTGAATCAATACTGGCTGAAATAATGATATTGAGTGATTGCATTTAATAAGAATAGGTATATTAATCTTTAATTACATTTAAAGTTTTAAAATAATAGAATAATCTCAAGTTTAATAAACAGTTAGTAATAATGATTAACATATTTATCTAAAAGAGAAAATTACCAAATGTCTGAGGGTAATACATTAAATTTTATATCTAATTTAAATGTAATAATGGACATGTTTGCATACTTATAAAAATTCTTTATTTTTGTATATGTATTCTCAGTAGTAACTTATAAACATTGTAATTGTAAGTAATTAATCATAACTTATTACAGTATTGATATGTTTAATGGCAATTTTTAGTCATCAAATGACTTGGCTGTTGCTAAAACTATGCTTATACTTTCATTCACTTGATTATAAAAGTCATGCAGAATTACATGAACATCATTCATTTTTTCATCACTTAGTTTTTCATTCAGTTCTTCTATACCTTCAAATAGTATTTTACCACAAACTTGTGTGGCATTAAGAAACTTTGAAAACAATTCAATGCTGTACTGGATTGTTGCCAGCTTTTTATCTTCTCCATGAATATTAAGAGCAAGGAAACTGGAGATAACAAACACAGAAATAACAGAGATGAAAGACATCCTCTGAAATAAAAATGAGATAGGTTAAAAGTGTGAGTATGTTTATGATGTAAGGTGCTGTGTAAATATAACAATATAAGATGAATTTATATTTTATGATGTTAGAACAATTTGTTTCATGACATGGCATAACTATCTATTGTATGAATGAGTAATTAGTGGATATAGATGGCAGTATTATATAGTTTAAACCACTGACATCATGCACAGTAGATACCAGTGAAATAATGAATGATTCTTTTTTCAGTTTGCCTACATTATATCTGAATTAACACATTTTATGTAATGACATTGATTACCTATTAAGGCATTATCTGAATCATAAGTTTGGACATAAAATATGTCAGTGTTTTTTATATCTTTATGAATCAACTTCTGTGTTTTCCTTGATATCATAAAACTTTGAAAATCACCAGAAAATATTTTTGCAACTCACAACTTTACTGCTGGACCCAGATCAAATTATGTCAAATGTTTCAGTAGCAATTTTGCTTTATTTAACACAAAATTTAATGATAACATGTTGTTCCAATGTGGGTTAAGGTACAAAATACACTGTCATATTTAAGGTCACAACCTGTAATACACATTAACAGTTTAAAATTTGTGTGGTAATAACTAAAGTATGTTGCTACCTAACACATACAATAATTTAAAAATAGCACTTTCGAGAATTTATTTGAAGAACTAATCAATCATTTTTCTCTAGAATAAATCCCAGACTGGTTTCTGACTTATGGCTTTAGTTCTTGAAAAAAGTGACCTGAAACATCTACTCCTCCTAACTTTATGCACACCAGATCCAATAGTTCTCTTTACTTTCTTTCTAATGTAAAATCATAAGCCAAAAATTATAGTGGAATATAGTTATGATTAAATGTAGATATAATGACATTATATCTATACACATTGCTTATTCTAGTTAACAATAAGCACTTCGTACAGTTTGAAGACAATTATTTTAAAAGAGAAATTTAACAGTAAGCAGAAATAATTACATGACATTTGTTTATTTATATTTTACAGATATCTCAGCAAAGAAATAAAAGAAATCCTAAAAATTTTATTTTTCAACAATTGAATCAAAGAGAGCCATTTTAAAATTTGATAGATTGCATACAGTTTATTAATAATACAAAATTATGGTTATAAGATTAATTATAAAGCTGAAAAAAAAAACAAGATTCGCACACTATAGAGAATGTAGTAGTGTTCAGATAGGTAGATAAATGTGCATTGTAGTAGAATTCTTGAAGAGTATTCTTGATCATCATTTAGTAGAGATATCAAAGTATGGCACCCTTTGCCTTCTTAATGTTTACTGCATGGCATCTGTTATAACATTCTGACTCTTATGTCTATTAATAGAAGATGATAGCTAAAATTTTATAAATGAATCACACAAGAATGTGTTCAGAATTACAAATTTTGCCTACTTTTAATTTATTGATTGGTTAAATGATAAAGTTAATTAACAGAGCATATCCATTTAGTCTTCACATAGTGGCATACTAATTTAAAGTAACAAAGACAAATGTTACTGATGTTGGGACCTAGAGTATATATACATAAAAATATATGCACTCTAAGAAACATTTTACAATAGCAAGGTAATAAACAAATCACATTAATCTTGTATGAATATTAAAAAGTCACTATATATGTATATAGTTTCAGTTTAGACTATGGATGAAGTTTTAATCAGCTTAACCAAATAATAAACTCAAGAACTACAGGTTTACACATTAATGTCAACAGAAAAACAATGTCTCGCTTTAATCGTCTGAATGCACTCAATAGCTCATGAAAGCTTTGATGTCACAAGACCTTTTAAGAAAATAATCATATGTTAAATAATTTATCAAAGGAAATATGTGAATACATTATCTGGAATTATAGTACTAATTTGTTCATAAAAGCAGCGATTATTTATTATCAATGTGATGGAATGCACTATGGCTTCTCCTTTTTCTACCCAGAGAAACCTGTTAGTCACATTGCCTTCACTTTCCATTCCCCTAAATTTTTCCTATATTCTTTTTTATCCTGCTCCATCACATTTCCACAACATTATCTTTGTCCACTCTATGGCCTTTATATCTAGATCCCCTTTATCTTTTCCAAACTCAGCATAAAAACTAAAAACCCACTTTCTATATAACTATGCAAAGTGATGTGATGCACTATGGTTTCTCTTTTCTCAAAGTCAGGAATCTCTACTATGCTCAGAGAGACCTGTTAGACATCTTACCTTCCCTTTCCATTCCCTACCTTAAATTTTCCCATATTCTTCTTTATCCTGCTCCATCCCATTTCCACAACATTATTTTTGTTCACTCTATGGCCTTTATATTTAAATTATTTTTTTAAATCTTTTTTAAAGTTAGCACAAAAACTAAGTAACCACTTTCTATATAATCGATGCGATGTGATACATTGTGGCTTCTTCTTTTTTGGAGACAGAATTCCTTAGCCACTATGCCAAGAGAAACCTGTTAGCCACCTTGGCTTTCTTTTCCATTCCCCATCCTAAGTTTGTCTCATATTCTTCTTTTATCCCGCTTCATCTCATCTCCACAACATAATCTTTGTTAATTTCATGATCTTTATATCTAAATCGCCCTTCCCCAAACCCAGCATAAAAGCTAAGAATCCATTTTCTGTATAATCACTTTGTTTATATTTACACTTCCACAACTTCTTTATTTGTACCCTTTCTGCCTGCAGGCATTTACATTCAATTAAATGCCTAATACTTTCTATGCCTTCCCTACACAACTTGCAGACTAAATCACCCATATTTTTCCATTTATGTACATATTTCTTTCAAGCTATTGTGCATGCGCTTTTTACAAGTGTTAATAATAAATGAATACTTTCATTCCCAACATGAGATATAGTATTTATGAAAGAATAAAATGATTCCACTTATTCTTTCCAATCTAAATGCTTATATATGGGCAAATCTTAAGTACTGGAAAAGAAAGCGTGAGGATAAACTACTCACTTTAAATTACTGTTTATGATATCTGAATGAATGACGTCGACGAAATTATTTGAAATTTACTAAATGTCACCCTCAAATGAAACTTAAACATATGTAAATAAGCATTTATTTTATATAGCACTATGTTTATAATTGTAATGCATTTAAATTCCAGATAATTTTGTCAGCGTCATTTATTCAGATATCGTAAACAGTAATTTAAAGTGAGTGGTTTATCCTCACACTTTCATTTCCAGTACTTAAGATTTGCCCATATATAAGCATTTAGGTTGGAAAGAATAAGTGGATTCATTTTATTCTTTCATAAATACTATATCTCGTGTTGGGAATGAAAGTATTTATTTATTATTAACACTCATAAAAAGTGCATGCACAATAGCTTGAAAGGCTGATCTTTAAATGTATTACAATTATAAACATAGCACTATATAAAATAAATGCTTATGTACATATTTCCTTGTTGCAATAGATGTTGTTTGAGCCTTAAATAGTAAACTATTTTCCTTGCCATTATCATAAATTAGCTCACACTCAATATTCTGTTTACTTCTGTATACATTACTCTTTTTACTCTCCATACTAGTTATCCATCTTTACAACTCCCTATTTTTTATTAATTCATCTATTCTTCTATCCCATTCATTGCTACTATAACACTCAACAATTCTTCTAACACAATCATTCCACCTTTGTATTAGTATACTGGCATAAATTATTTATCCAAATCTTCTGCATACTGTACTACCTTTCTCACTCATCTTGTTGCCAGTCCTTTACTCATAACCCAATTAAATACTATTTTGGCTATTCTCTTATTATCCACAAATTGCAATCGACCGAACACTTTCATTTTGCTTTTTGCATCTCTCATATAAAAACTTGACCATCCTATTTTTCTCTTTGAATTTCCTCCTCTGCTGTCTACACCTCTGCACCTAATGCATGTCTTTTCACTTCTCTTTGTACTTTTTCTAAGTAAACTAACATCGCTTTACTAACACATAATGTGTTGTTACCATATGTTAACACTGCTACTGTCACTCCCTTCCATACAATTCTAGGTACATCATATTTATTATATGAAAACACTGTTAATTTCTTTAACAGTCTCTTTTCTTTGCTTCATTCATTATTTTTTTCTCCCATTCATTCAAGCAATTTCTCTGATTGCTTAAGATGATTCCCAAATAGTTATACCTATTTACCACACTTAACTTTATATCCTCCAATAAAAATTCTTTATTTTCTCTTTTTCCAGTATTAGTCATCATTACTTTTGATTTTTATTCATTAAATTTAATCCTCATCTAATTACCCACCTTGCACAGGTCTTCAGCATAACTTCCATATTTTCCCTACTTTCTATGCCCAAGAAGACATCAACCCAAAATAAAAGACTCAATAATGGACATACTCCCTTGTCATCCATTAATGATATCTCTACCCTATTCCTAGTCTTTCTATTGCTCTCTCCATAACAACAAAAACGAAATAGGTAACATAGGAAATCCCTGTCTTGAACCCATCACATTTTTGACTTTAACTGATTCTGCATTCACTAATTGATATGTATAATAATTATTTTCATACAATCTCTTAATAAGATCCACTAAAGCTCAATCCATTTCCAAATTTACTAATCTTACCCATAATTTATTTTTATTTACTCTATCATATGCCTTTCCTATATCTATAAAAACCATATATAACTATCTACCTATATTCCTACTCATATCTACTAGTTGTGTAACTACAAATAAACTATCTCCTACATGCCAATCCAATGGAAAACCTCCTCGAATTTCTCTATTATTTTCTTTCATCCATTTTGCTACCCTCCCAGCAACCATATATATATGAAATCTTTATATAATACTGATATTACCACTATTGGTTCATAATTTCTTAACTTTCTATGATCCTTACCCTTTCCATTAAATATTAGTCTTACTCTTGTATTACTCCAACTATCTGAAAAATCTCTCTTTTGTGCTATAGTATTAAAACATGAAAATAGGTTTAATTTCACTCTATTTCCTAAATTTATTACCAGCTCTGCTGCACATCTATCTAAACCTCTTGCCTTTCCACTATTCAATTTCTTTCCTGCTTCTTTCAATTCATTTTCTGTAAATCTACTATTTGCGTTACTATATGCTTTCATGTTTGTTATTACTTTGTACTTCACATCTAACATCTTTTCTATATCTATTACATACTTATTTAAAATTGTCTCTAATTCTTCTCTAGAGCTACAATCTATTCTCTCATCATCTAGTAATACTATTTTTCTATTCCTTACATTCATTCTTTTAATGTATTTCCAATTTTTTTTACTCCCATCTCTGCCACTTTTATTAATATTCTCCAACAATTTATGGTACTCATCTATTAGAAGCTATACATCACATGATGGTACTCTTTCTGTGCAAAAACACAAAAATATGCCATTTACATGGCCATAACTATGACTACTACAACACTACCTTCATAATGGCCATTTTGGGCTGTGTGATGGTGTTGTTCTCTATGCAAAAACATCAGAAATCATACACCTAGCTATGCATGGCCATGCTTTATTCATATGTTCAGTAATGAGAGTTCACTACCATTTGATATGAGGGTATCTGTTGTTCAATTTCATACAAGTGTCAAGATCCCTTTTCAAAATTATTGTCTTGCACACCAACTGGAGTAGTATTGCATAGTAATAATTATCACCCTGTCAATGCACTTCCCTATGCATCTTGGAAACTGCTAGAAATTTGGAAAGGCTTTTTTCAGAGAATGATGTGGCAGGTTCATGACAAATTTCACATTCTCATGACGAGATGGCTGTATACCATAACTGGTAGTTTCAAAAGACATTTTTGCTTTTACACAGTATTATTCTTTTGGATTTGGTTCCACTTACAAGTGAAAATTTTTTTTTGTTTGTGTTTGGAAATAAAATTGTTGTTGTTGTAGTTGTTGAAATTGTTGCTTGTTGTTGTGATTTGTTTTTGAAACCCAATCAATCCAAAGAGGTTTTTTTGACACTTGTATTACAGATTTAAAAACCAAGTTGGCTGATAAAATACAAAAACATCGGCTAATGAATTTTTTGATTTGGGTTGGTTTTTTTTGTTGTAATTTTGTTTAAATGTTTAATTTACTATTACAAAAATAATGTTCAGCGCGACTGCCTTGCACTTGCAGGTAGTTTCCCGGGTTGCAGGTTCGTGTCCCGGCCGATGCTATGACACTTAAAAAAAAGTGTTTGGGTTTTGTTTTTTTACTTTTCATCAGCGGTATAAAAATAAAAAAAAAACCAGTTGGCTGATTACTGTTTTCATGAAGTATTTTGGGTTGTTTTCGAATTTGGTTTAAACATTGAATTTAGTATTCAAAGAAGAATGTAAATTTGCTAATCCAAAGAAAACTATTTGATTTTTTGGGTTTGATTTCTTTTTTAATAAAGTGTTTTGGGTTGTTTTTTTGGGAATTTTTGTTTAAACATTGAATTTCCTATTAGAAGAATAATATCAATTTGGAAATCCAAAGAAAACTGTTTTGTTTTGGGTTTGATGACTTTTTTTTTGTGAACTGTTTTGGGTTGTTTTTTAATTTTGTTTCAACATTTTAATTTATTATTAGAAGAATAACATTAAATTTGGAAATCAAAAGAAAACTGTTTTTTTTTTCTTTTGGGGGGGGGGGTGTGTTGATTTCTTTTGTAATGAAGTGTTTTGGGTTGTTGTTTTTTTTTAATTTTGGTTCAAGCGTTGAATTTACTATTAGAAGAATAGCGTAAATTTAGAAATAAAAAGGCAATTTATTTTGTTGGTTTTTTTTTTACTTTTGATTAAATGTTTAATTTAGTATTATAATAATAATATTATTCTTCTAGTAGTAAATTAAACGTTTTAATAAAATTCCCCCCCCCCCCCAAATACAACACAAAAAACGTTTTTTAATTTTGAATGCTAACAATAACGTAAATTTTCAAAAGTCAAAAAATAAAAGGCAAGCCCAGAAACTTTATATTAATAGGTTTTTGAAGAGAAACAGTGTCATCAAGCGATGTACGGCTGCTAATAGAGAAGTACTCAATTTAGTATTTAATTTCATTCTCTCTATATAATTATCTATGTTAGCCAACTTCTTTTTTTAAATACTTATCCCATTTAACATTAACATTTTTTTTCACTTTCTTTGTTCTTAATAGCACACTTACATTCTCTGCATGCTACTCTCACTTTTCTATTACTTTTATTACATTATTCTGAATATTCTCACCTGAATCCCTATTTGCCACTTTTTCCACTTCACCACACCAGTCCTTATATTCATCCCCAACAAACGTTTCCATAATTTCCCCAACTTTTATTTTATATTTTTCTAACTTATTCTTATCATTCCTTCTCCATTCACATTTTTGACTATCCTTTCTACTTTTATTACTATTTTCCATCACATTATTAACCTTTTCTATTATAAAAAAATTATGACCATTTTTACATACTCTTTCTTCATTTTCAAACCCTTTAATTAGTATTTTATTCATTCCCTCTTTCTCTATTAATACATAATCTATTGTGTGAAATATATTATTTCTAGACCATGAGTATTCTCTCTCATAAATATTTAATAAATTTCCAATGCTCAAGTTCATTCTCTGACAAAAATTCTTCAAAAGCTGTCCATTCTTGTTACATACACCATCAATTACTTCAATATCCCCATTCATATCCCTATAACCATTGTCCCCCCACCCTTTTTAAATCTCTCTATATATCCTTAACTAGGAATTAATATATCCTACTGTTCCACTCTATTCTAGTTTGACTATTTCTAGTGACTATATACACTATAGTCACCATCCATTTCTTGTCTACCTAACCTTATCTCACACCACAAATGTTCTCGACATTTAACAGTATTTAAATATTTTTTTGACATAACTCCTATAATACCACTTTATCTTTCTTCTTTTTTTTGTATTTATGTCCTGCCATACCAAGTCTTCCAGTAATAAGTTCTTCTTCTCTTAGATGTGCTTCCATTACTGCTAGTACCTCAAGCTCTTCATTTTAAACTATTTTGTTTAATTCCAGCCACTTTTCTGTTCTCCTACCATTTTGCATATTCAAATATCCAATTTTAACAATTTTTTTCTTTCCTAACTACTCTTTTATAAATTCTTTTGACCCTTAATTTTACAGACCCATTTCTTTCATCCTGTCCATTCTTCATCTTTCTGATAATATTGCAATTTAAAACCCCACCCCATTTTATAACTTTCCCAAACTATATTCTTTGTAAATCAAAGTCCATAAAACTTCACTTCCTTATTATGCTAAGTGCAATCCATCTTTACTATATAACTCTTTCTTACTAATAAAAAAATCTCACATGTCCACAAACATAATATCATTTCTCTTACACAATTTTTTTTAATCACTCATTTATAGAACATGCTTGTCAAATCTTGGTAATAATCCAACTATTCTTACTCTTCCTTTAATCTTACTCAAATTACTAATCAATTCTATGTACTCATTTATTACTTTCTTCAATGGCTCTGACAAATTATTTGTCCCTACAATAACATACACATCTCTATTCTCTTGTTTTTTTACCTCGTCTGTAACATCCCTAATTCTAACATCAGGCAAACATATTCTTACATACTTGTTTATTTTCTCTTGCAATTATATCTTCACATTCTCTAATTAGTAAATCTCCTATCAATACTGTCTCATAGTTTACTTTCTCTACTTCATCCATAACATTCTCTTCCACTGTCTGGACTTCCGCATCTACTTATTCCTTATCATTTCTATTCAATTATTCATTTAACTGCTCACACTTCATTTGTAATGATTTTAATTTTGCTCCTATATCCATTATCCTTTACATCTTTCTCTATCTTATTTATTCTTTATCTGACCATCTCCATTGCACTACTTGTCATCCATATCTCTTGTCTCTCCTTTAAAACCATACTCTATTCTATCTTCCTTGACTACATTTTGGTCCATTTCTTTCAACTTTTTTTTAAAAACTATCTATACTTAAAAACCATTCTTTTACCTCTTTAATCACATTTCCACACTCTCTATATAACCATAAACCTGTTACATCTTTCCTAGTCTTATTTAAATATTTCAAATGATAAATTTCATCACACACAGTACGCTCTACCACAGCATGCCCAATTTCTTTTTGACCATTATATATATATATATCCAGCCATCTTCCTTATTTTTCCAAGTCCTCTATTCTGTATTTAACTTTATGCTTCATCTACTACTCTTCAAATTTCTTTATACAAAAGGGAAAAAAACTTTTCTTTTTTTTAATGGTTATCGGTTATCGACAAAGACTTGTTTTGATATGAGTCTGTGTCAGTACTGCTACCTAGAGTCTTGTTTAGTGTTTTATAGTTGATCAAAATGAAAATAGATTGCAGTCCTTAAATTTAGTAGTAAATCTTCATGTTGAATATGATTGTGCAAAACATAGATGAACATAAGATATGCACCATAAAGATAATTGAATGATTTATTTTTTATAAGTTCATAAAAAGTTTAAACACCAAAAGCTGAGGCATTTTGCATGGAAACTAAAATATAGAATCTGACACACTTCTGCTGCCCCCAACTACATGGAGCAGGTGAACCATTATTCTAATGGTTTAATTTCTGTCAGAATAAAGTAAAAAGTAATCAAATAATTTATTTCTTAGGGGTTTAAAAGAAGTTTAGTATTGAAAGTAACAGAGTTGGGCCATAATCCCACTTAACATCCAAAATGTATGACTCTATCATTGATTTGTGTGAACAGTATATAGGATATATCATTTTCCAAAGAGCTAGAACTTAACATTAATCTGATTTTATATGGACAAAAACAGCTTATAAATAACCTATCATAGAGCAAAAACTTGTCCCATGATTCTCACAGGCAAGAAATTAGTATTTCCCAGGTTTGTTATTTGCTGAGTGGTGAGATTTTGAATGTTTTTTTTATTCTTGCTCTATCTATTAACTAAGAATAGTTAAATTCCCAATTATCAATTAATATTGAATGATGGTTGAGTTGGAAGTTGACTGATTGTTTGAAAAATAATTCTAAGCCTTTTGATAAAATGTGTATGTTTACTCAATCAAGTAATAAGCATGCAGGTGTCTATACTACTTTTGTATCATTATTTTATATTCATAGTAATGGGAGGATGAAAAGATTATATCATGTCTAAGAGTGATGCAATAGCAATTATTATTAATATAATTAGGTCAAGTGGATGATGTCAAAGTTATGGGCACAGTATGCTTGACTCTTGTAAAGCAAATTGTAATAAAATAATATATGTATAAATTTAATTATATACAGTATTAACTAATAATATTATATAGCTTATGCATGAAGAGTAGCTGTCTTCCACATATTTCATATGTGTCTAGTGTTATATCAGTTAATTACTGTGGCATTATGTTTTTCACAATTGACGTAGAGCCAGCTGTACACAGAGGCCTGCATTATTCAATGAAATTCTACAAATTATATGATGTAAAATTGTTGAGGAATTTCATAATTTTTTCTTTCATGTTTTCTGAAATAGTTTGTTTTAAGCATCTGCTTTTTGGAATAAAGTAATTACTCAAAGGTAATATAATTATTTCACAGATTATTTTTGAAATGGGACCTTTTCGAACAGAGGGTGATAACTATGCGTACTTGAACACAAACCACATGGTAAAAAATGAGGAGATTGCTCTATCTTGTCACAGAGTGATTTAATAAATTTTATTCTAGTTCTGTCTGTTTTTTTTGCTGCTTACAGACATGATTTATTATTTGACAGAGTTAAAAATTCTTTTATGATGTATATAAACATTACATCAGTAACATTTTAATTTCAGATTCATAGAAATATCAATGGAAAAATATCTTCTATACATCATTTTCTCTCTCTGTTTATTATTTTTTGTACTTTATATATTAAAACAACAAATTTCCAATAGCTAACTATTTTCCAAATGTAAATTATAAGATAACAACCAAAGCTTATTAAGTTAGTAATTCATCTTTTATCTATATAGGCTACCCTGATAACAGATTATGGACATTCTATTAGTTTATTAAGCTTTGGCTGTTATCACATGAATTATATATATATATATATGAAGTCTGAATGCATAGCACTGTACTTGAATTACATAATACCTAATGTTTAAATTTATTCAGCAGCATTACCTAGATTATTAAATCCAAATTACAAGAAGGTGAAAAATCAAAAACAATTCACATTTGCTCCTATTATTTTTATTGTTCTGAGTTATTGATTACTTAAAATCTTAACAGAATGTGTGAATTAGTTTACATTTTTCATTTACTGGTAGTTTGAACTTTGTAATTTACTCATGCTTCTGGATAAATTTTATTACTATGAAACTTTAAATTATACAGATAGTTCGATATATCTATTTTTATTTTATAATTTCGATTAATAGTATTTGTCATTTAACCATGAGGAGGTCACAGCTGATCTGAGAGGTACAAGCAAACTCTTGTCCTAAATATTGGTTACATATATCAGGTGCATATGTTCAAAGTCATGATTAGCCATGCATTTGTACATAACTAATGTTAACAATAAGGTTCAAGCCTTCCAGTTTGTTTTATAATGTGTTTTGAAAGGATGTGTGATATTTGGTAAAAAATTATGAAAATAATTTGTAGATTGTAACTGAAAATAAATTTAAAAAGATATGTATTTTATTATGTAAATATAATAAAGACAAATTTAGGAGTGTTTTTCTTTTTTTTCTTTTACATTTCAGCACATACATAGTTATGAATGTATCTCTCAGTTCCATATAATCCCTAATGCAAATTTTTGACTGTAATCTCTTTAGGGTTAAAAGAATATATTAATTGTGAATTCTGATGTCAAGAATATTAGTGAATCACAGTTTACTAAGACATTTTAAATAAATATCACTGTTATTGCAAGAAATAATTCTGAAAATACTGGATTTGAACTGATTTGCTGATAGTGAAAAAGAAAGAATATGGGTATTAGACTAAAAAATAGAAATAACTTACTAGTAAATAATTTAATGATTATGGGTTGTGGGAGTGTGTTAACTAGAAAAAACAGAGAGAAGAATATAAAACTGTAGTTGTTAGGACCTGGAATTTTAGAGGATGTTAAGGTATTTGAAAAACAAATGTTGAGGTAAATTTAAATAAGATATGCAGAATTAATTTGATGCTAAAATGTTTGTTTGAGAAGAATGTTGTTAATTTTTAAAAAGTACAGGATTAAGCAATGTGTTCATTTGAATTATAGATATATTAAAAATGTTATAGATTATATTTATTTGAAAGGGAAGATGAAATATTAGTAGGTTTATAATAAATTTTATTATTCACTAGACTAAAAAAGGGGATATAATATATATATATATAAGACATATTTTGTGGGTTCATCTGTGTTAAAAATTTAAATATTTATATACCGATGTTTCAACTTGATCACACAAGTCATCTACTAGGTGATAAAAGGTAGAAAGATGGTTGTAGAGGTGCTACAATTACTGATTTGAAAAAAGTGTTACAGTTCCACCAATAGAAAAAATGTTAAATTAAGAATGTTTTTTTTAAAAATATTTTCAAATAGGAGGAAGTTTGCATGTATCATCTCACTTATTGATACAATCTGGCCTTTTAAGTATCTCAATGGCTTCTCTGATTTTGCACTGGTAGAGATTATCACATCTGGATATGATCCTGGTAGTAGAAAAATCAATTTTATAACCTGAATCTATAGTATGGAGTGAGAATGCTGATGATGATGAGTGTTGCTTAACTGCATTAGCATACTCATCTCTCCTAACACTGATGTGACAATTACTCATACCTCTTTAAGAAGATTTAAAATTTTCACATGAGATTTGATAAACACCATGAGATTCAAGAGGGATTGAATCCTTAGGCTTGGTTATTATATTGTTAATCTTTTGATGAGTAGAAAATGCTGTATTTATATTATAGCATTTTAATATACATCCAATACTGTCTGTAGTTCCTTTTACATATGGAACACAAATCCTAATAGCTGATTTATCATCTTTTTGTTTCCTATTTTGTCCATTTTGGGCATGAAATAAGGTTTGTTTAATAAATCTATAATTATAACTATTTGCTAATAAACACTATTAATATGATTTATTTTTTCTTTCAGATGTGACCTATCTGAAAGGTTAATTGCTCTATTTAAAAGAGTTTTGGCTACAGAAACTATCTGAGTTCGGTGATGATGAGAATGGAAATGTAAATATCTGTCCCTGTGTGTATTCTTTCTGTAAATCTAAAAAGATAAACTATTTGGTGTTCTGGTGACTAGAACATCAAGAAAAGGGAGTTTTCCATCAGACTCTGTCTCCATTGTAAATTTAATATGAGAATGCATATTATTTAAATGTAAGAAAAAAATCATCTAATTTATTTTTTCCATGTTGCCATATGACAAAAGTGTCATCTATGTATCTGAGCCAAAGGAGAGGTTTTAAAGATGATGATTCTAAAGCACAAGTTTCTATATTTTCCATGAATAAATCAGCTATTACTCCTGAGATAGGTGAGCCCATAGGAATACCAAAAACTTTTCTGTAATGCTGTCCATTGTATACAAAATATGTGTTCAAGAGATAATGTTTAATCAAAGCAATAATATGGTTTGGTAAATTGCAGAGTTGCAAGATTACATTTAAAGCTTCATCAATTGGAATGTTTGTAAACAAAGACACGACATCAAAACTGACCAGAATGTCATTAGCATTAATTTTTAATTTTTTTAAAACAGAAATAAAGTGAAAAATCTAGACAAAATTGACAAAGTATTGCTGGATTTACGTTTATTTCTTAGTAATAAAATACATCCTTTACTGTAGACCAGTTTCGATTATATAGCGAATTTTAGATCCATTAAGGATTCGAAATTTGAAACAGCAAAGCAAAAAAAATAAATTACAAATGCTAATTATAACACAATCACCAATCATTACATATCAAATCAAAAAACCGTTTATAACTTATCTAAGAAAGCCCTCTCTACAGATGAAGTTTCCGTTTTAGAAAAAGGTTTTAATTTTGCATTAACGCCTTTCCAGATACCTTTTGAGAAAATTGTTTGTAATGTTGAATCAGCTCTAGAAAAAATAGATTCTTCATTGGCTGATTTGGTTAGAGCCATGATTTGCAATATTTTTAAAAAAGCCAAGCTTCCTAAAAATAATATTTCAAAGAAAGAAAGACAAGACATTAAATAATATAAAATCAGACAAATCAAATGTTGTACTTCCAGCTGATAAAGGTAATGCTACTGTTGTTATGGATCGGGACATGCACCATAAAATTTTTTTAGATCTTCTTAATGATAAAATTTATAAACCATCAAAAAGAGATCATATTACGTATTTGGAAAAAACAACAAAAGCCATTATTAATAAATCGCCTATTATAACAGTGATAAAAAAATAAAATAATTCCTCGTGAAAAATCGTGTCTATCCAAAATTCTATGGACTCCCAAAAATTCACAAACTAGATACCCTCCTTCATCCAATAGAAAGCGCGATAGGATCTCCAATTCATAATTTAGCTAGATATTTATCTGATTTCATTAAACCTACAATCCCATCTATTATATCATATATCAAAAACTCTCTTCACTTTATTTCTGATTTAAAAAAATTTAAAAATTAATGCTAATGATATTCTGGTCAGTTTTGATGTGTCTTTGTTTACAAACATTCCAATTGAATCTTTAAATGTGATCTCGCAATGCTGCAATTTACAAAACCATATTACTGATTTGATTAAATATTGTCTCTTGAACACATATTTTGTATACAATGGACAGCATTACAGACAAGTTTTTGGTACTCCTATGGGCTCACCTATCTCAGGAGTAATAGCTGATTTATTCATGGAAAATATAGAAACTTGTGCTTTAGAATCATCATCTTTAAAACCTCTCATTTGGCTCAGATACATAGATGACACTTTTGTCATATGGAAACATGGAAAAAATAAATTAGATGATTTTTTTCTTACATTTAAATAATATGCATTCTCATATTAAATTTACAATGGAGACAGAGTCTGATGGAAAACTCCCTTTTCTTGATGTTCTAATCACCAGAACACCAAATAGTTTATCTTTTTAGATTTACAAAAAGAATACACACATGGACATATATTTACATTTCCATTCTCATCATCACCAAACTCAGATAGTTTCTGTAGCCAAAACTCTTTTAAATAGAGCAATTAACCTTTCAGATAGGTCACATCTGAAAGAAAAAATAAATCATATTAATAGTGTTTATTAGCAAATAGTTATAATTAAAGATTTATTAAACAAACCTTATTTCATGCCCAAAATGGACAAAATAGGAAACAAAAAGATGATAAAGCAGCTATTAGGATTTGTGTTTCATATGTAAAACAAACTACAGACAGTATTGGATGTATATTAAAATGCTATAATATAAATACAGCGTTTTCTACTCATCAAAATATCAGCAATATAATAACCAAGCCTAAGGATTCAATCCCTCTTGAATCTCATGGTGTTTATCAAATCTCATGTAAAAATTGTAAACTTCTTACATAGGTATGAGTAATCATTGCATCAGTGTTAGGAGAGATGAGCATGCTAATGCAGTTAAACAACACTCATCATCAGCATTCTCACTCCATATTATAGATTCAGATCATAAAATTGATTTTTCTAGTACCAGGATCATATCCAGATGTGATAATCTTTACCAGTGCAAAATCAGAGAAGCCATTGAGATACTAGGCCAGATTGTATTAATATGTGAGATGATACATGCAAACTTCCTCCTATTTGGAAAGATTTTTTTTAAAAAACATTCTTAATTTAACATTTTTGCTATTGGTGGAACTTTAACATTTTTTTTTTTTCATATCAGTGACTTGTGTAATCAAGTCGAAATGTTGGTATATAAATATTTAAATTTTCAACATGAATGAACCCGCAAAATATGTCTTTTATATATGCAACCCATGAAAATCTTCGTATCAACATATAGATATAAATGAAATGTTATTTGGGTATATCTGTGTATAATTAATTGCAGTAAATATATACCTATTTGATATATATATATATATATATATATATATATATATATATATATATATATATATATATATATATATATATACTACAATTAATTATACATAGATGTACCAGATAACATTTCATTTATATATATATAAAGAGAGAAAGAGAATTAGATAAATAGATAAATAAAAGTAAAAAAAACAATATCAGAAATAAATATAAAAATAAAGAATATGATTACATATAGGGAAGAGAAAAAGATAAAAAATAATAATGGGTAAAGATAGAATGATAGAATATTTTTTTTATAAAGAATGCCTAAAAATTATTATAAGAAAAGAATATTCAAAATATGGATCAAGAGTGTTAATATAAAATTTGGTTTTAAAACATATAAAAAGATAGAGATAAGAATAAGCGGAGAGAATTGAAGGTTTTTATAGAGAAAAATTAGATTTGTTAGCAGTGAGGAACACCATTTAAGAGATGAAAAAAAAATCCATATCTTCAGAAATATGAATAGAAAGAGCTAAATAGATGTGGCAAGACTAAAAAGAAGAGGTTATAAGACTTATGGTTAAGGGTGATATGTTTAAAAGAAACTGTAAAAAACGTATGAAGGTTAGATTGAAATTGAATAAACATAAATTGATATATATAAAATACATATTTTGTGGGTTCATCCGTGTTAAAAACTTTTAATATTAATATACTGACGTTTCGGCTTGGTCACACAAGCCATCCACAGAGTTATAAAAGGTAGAAAGATGGTTGTAGAGGCACTACAATCACTGATTTGAATAAAATGTGGTATGAGTAATCGTTGCATCAGTGTTAGGAGAGATGAGCATGCTAATGCAGTTAAACAACACTCATCATCATCAGCACTCTCACTCCATACTATAGATTCAGGTCATAAAATTGATTTTTCTAGTACCAGGATCATATCCAGATGTGATAATCTCTACCAATGCAAAATTAGAGAAGCCATTGAGATACTTAAAAGGCCAGATTGTATCAATAAGCAAAATGATACATGCAAACTTCCTCCTATTTGGAAAGATTTTTTTAAAAAACATTCCTAAATTTAACATTTTTTGCTATTGGTGGAATTTTAACATTTTATTCAAATCAGTGATTGTAGCGCCTCTACAACCATCTTTCTACCTTTTATAGCTTTGTGGATGGTTTGTGTGACCAAGTCGAAACATCAGTATATTAATATTAAAAGTTTTTAACACGGATGAACCCGCAAAATATGTATTTTATATATTTAACCCGTGCAAATCTTCATTTTAACATATATATATATATAAAGATTGGAAGTAGAAAAGATATAAAAAGAGTAAAATAAGAATATTTGGAAATTCTTATAATAGAATGATAAATGAATTTAGAAGGAATAATTGTAAAATATAAATGATCATATTCAACACATGGTTATCACTATATTTTAATAGTAAAATGCATTAATTTTCATACAATAAATTGGAATTATTCCATGGATTTATTGTTTTTTTGGGGTTGATGATAATGTTAGATTATTTTAACTTATGCAATTTTTCTGGATGGCAGAACAATTGTGTGTGAATGAGTATTTTTTGATAAATAAATGCAATCATGAAGCCAAATCTAAAATTATGGCCATTATTTCCAGCAAACTGTAAAGTTGCAAGCCATGACAGTGGGTTGTAACCAAAGGTAGAGCATGCTAAGAATTCCTTGATTGTAAACCCAGAGTGGCATACAGTGATGAATTTTATTTTAAGTACTTGTAAATGGTAGATCACTTTCAAGTGAAGAAAGATTGCAAGAATTGTAAAAACTAATATTAAATTGAATAGTATATCATTGGATTTTGTGAAGTTAGAAGAAAATGTGAAGAGACAATTGATTTAAAAATTGAACATGCATTATATTACAAAGGCACAAGTAGTGAAAGTATATATGAAATAGGATTTATTATAAATAAAAAATGAAAGAGCAACAATATAGAGATTGATAGTACTGTATATCAGATAGAGTGTCAAGATTAGTTATGCAACTTAAGGGAAGTTATTAAATGCAAATAATTTGGGTTATGCACGAACAACTTCTATTGTGATAAGATGTAAAAGACTTTTACATGGATGTACAAAAGGCTTTTGGTGAGGCCAAATAATATTTCAAAATTGTCATGGAATGATTGAAAGATGATAATGCTATGGATAAATTTGGTTATGGTAATAAAAATGAGAGAGGACACAGATTTCTGGAGTTACTGAAAAAAAAAAATCAATATATTATGAATCATTTCTTTAAGAAAAATACTAAATGGAAATAGTCATGGAAGTATCAAATATAGATATAGAGCAATTGGATTATATTTTGGCTAATAGAAAATATTTATTTCAGGATTATAATGTTCTTAATAAATTCAACATAGGAAATGATCATCAATTAGAATCATGTAAGAAATATGTTAATGCAAAACTAGAGAAATAAAAATTAATTTAAAAAACAGTATTCACAATGATATTCCCAACATTCAGAAATGTTTAATGACCATTATCTAGGTGCAGTGTTCTCAGATACAAGAGCTCCTTTCTAATAAAATCTATAAGATAAAAACTAGTCTGGGAAGATTAGATGAATAGGCACTAAATAGGGATTTTGATGTACAAACCCTTAAACAATCATTGATTATATAACCTGCACTAAATGGCAAAGAATGGGGTAGAAGAATAGATGTGTTAATAAAAAATAGGGAGTTGGAAAGATGGAGAACTAGTATGGAGAGTAAAAACAGTTTAAATATATATAAAAGTAAATAGAATATTGGGTGTGAATTAATTTATGACAATAGCAAGGAATGTACTTTATTATTTAAGACTTGAACAGAATCTTTAGCAACAAGGGAATATACACATAAATGAAAAAATATGTGTAATTTATTCTGCAAGTTATGTAAGAAAGGCATAGAAAATATTAGACAATGGTTAATTGAATGTAAATGTCTGCAAACAGAAATGGTACAATTAATGAAGTTGTGGAAGAATAAATATAAACAAAGTGATTATATAGAAAGTGTGTTCTTGATTTTTATGCTGGGTTTGGGAAAAGATAAGGAAGATTTAGATATAAAGGCCAAGGAGTTGACAAAGATTATGTTATGGAAATGGAATGAAGTAAGATAACAAAGAATATGGGAAAACATTGTGGGGAATGAAAAGAGAAGTAAGGTGACTAACAGGTTTTCTGGATATAGTGGCTAACAGATTTCTGACTTCGAATAAGGAGAAGCCACAGTTCATCGCATCACATCGATACTCTTTTACTTCAGAAACTTTTCCATGAATTTAACAGATTTTTAAGATGATTCCAATTTAAGTGAAATCAATATAATACACTATTAAGAACTGTAACAAAGATAGTTGATACAAAAAAGTGACAATCGACCACAAAAATTTCTATTGACATAAGGCAATTTATGGATGGAGGGGAAAAATATGAAAATATATAAAAAAAGTATCCATTAAAGATGGGTTGAACATCTAGAATTATGTAAAAATGATAAGAAAAAGAGTTAACAATAATAATATAAGAAAATATAATTATAAGAAAATATAATTATGAATTACCAAGGAAAGCTTTAAAAGTGTCAAAAGTGTAAAACAACATCTTGGTATTGGTAGAAAAGTTATTTTTAAAATAAGAAGAAAAGATGGAATTATTACTAAAAAGGGAGATGACATCATTAAATGTGTGGAAAAGTTTTTATAAAGAATTATATAGCAATAAAGAACAAAAAGTATACATTACAATTACTACATTTTTTTGCATTTCCCAGGTGTTTAAATAAAAAAGTGAGACATGTAATTAAATATTATAAAGGGAAAAGTTCCAGGTAATGATAGAATTATAATCCATATCTTAAAAGAAGCAGGTGGAGAAATAAATTTTTTTGGCAAAGTTATATACCAAATATCTAAATGATAAAAATGTACCAGATTATTGGAAGAATGCAGCATTAATATTAATATTCAAAAAAGATGACAAGGAAGATACTAGAAATTACAGACCTATCAATCTTTTATCAGTTCTATACAAATTTTTTTTTACCCAAAATAATGGCAAGTCTTTTGCAGTAAACTTTGGATCTTAACCACCAAAAGAACAAGCTGGATTTAAAAGTGGTTTTAGCATAATGGATCACATCCAATTATTGAAAGAAGTTATACAACCAATGAATATGAGTTGTCATTATATTTAGGATTTGTAGATTATGAGACAGCATTTGATTTTATAAGCATATCTTCAATAATTAAAGCATTGCATTATCAAAATATGAACCCAGGATATTACTATATTCTGAAGAATATTTATCAAAATGCAATAGCAATGATTAGATTAGATAGTTATACTAGGAAGATTAACAGTGAGAAAGATGTATGATACAGTGGCTCCATATTTCCAAAACTTTGTACAGCAGTTTTGCAAGAAGTATTTTGTGGATTAAAATGGGAAGCTATGGGAATAAAAGTAAATCAAAATTATTTATTTCATGTAAGTTTTGTAAATGATGTAATTGTTTTTTCAAACAATGCTTTAGAGCTTCAAAAAATACTGTAAGAGTTATTAGATAAAAGTAAGAAAGTAAGACTAAAGATATATGCTAAAGGGAGTAGAATAATGTTAAATCGATTTTATCAAAAGACGAAAATAAAGATTGATAATCATGATAAGAAGAAGTTAACAATTACATATATCTTGGTAGATGATTAGTGCAGATGGAAACATAATGAATGAAATTAATTATGAATTAAATTTGGATGGAGCACTTTTGATAAAAATAATGTAATATTAGAAATAAATATGTCAATAAGTTTGAAAAGAAAGTTTCTAATAAATGTGTTTTACCAGTTTTTACTTATTGGATCTGAGAATTAAACACATAACAGAAAAACAATACAAAGACTGTAGATAACTCAATGAAGTATGGAGAAAAACAATACAAAGACTGCAGATAACTCAATGAAGTATGGAGAAATGTATATAAGGAGCATAAATATAGGAGTGAAAATAAAAACCATGGATGAGGGAACAAGCAGGTATTCTCATTGAAAGAATTAAGAGACTGAAGTGGAGCTGGGCTAGACATATTGTTAGAAGAAGTCGTAGTGTATGGAGAGTTGAAATGTTAAAATGGATCCCTAGAGTTTGTATAAAACCATAAAAAAAGATCAAATATGAGTTGGATGGATAAAATAAGGAAGTGTCATGGGGGGATGTGGAGAAGAGAGACTAGATTTTGGAGAAACTGGTTTAAACATAGAAAGATGTTTATTCTGCAGTGGGTTGATAATGATTGAAAATGATGATGATATATACATATATAACTAGTGAATGAGTTTTGAAGAAGGTGGCTGCAAAAGGACACGTATTTACGACGGTAAAAAAAAATTATAATATTTTGGATTTGAGGCAAGACAGAAAATGATATAAAGTTTGGAATGGTGAATGGGACAAGATGAAGAGGATGACAAAGTCTGTTATGGATAGATAATATTACAGAATTAACTGAATTGACAATTTTGGAATGCATACAAGAAAACTGAGACTAGAGGAGTCTAGAGCAGTGGTCTTCAACCACCGGTCCGCGGCCCGGTGCCGGGTCGTAGAAGTTTTTTGCTGGTCCGCGATAGACTGGCAAGAAAGTTTTAATAACAAAATAATAAGATTTTAAACTTTTAATTAATATAACCAATTTTTATTTATTTTTTTCATCGCACTTTTACCTGATTAAAAAAAAAGAAACAGAACAAAATCTAATCAGTCATATATAAATTAATTTGTTTTTCTAGTTATCACAGATGTTTATGGGGGATAGAATTAAATTTTTTATTACTTTTCTAAAAAAATTCAAAATTAAAAAAAAGTTTTATTATACAAACTCCATATATATATATAACTTTATCTAAGGCTAAGCTATTTATATCTTTAAGAAAATTTATCTATAGACTTCTGCTGATCCATGAAACCTTATCTTTATTTTTGCCTTTCCGCAGGTGTGAAAAGGTTGAAGACCACTGGTCTAGAGGCAGTTCATCTATTGCCTCCCATTCAGACAGGCGATGTTGATGATGATTCTCTCAGACAATAAAATACCTAGTCTATATAAATACACTTATATATTTGAAATGTACGTGTGTCTGCATTAACTAATCGTCTAAAAAACAAATATAGAAAATATAAAGTCTCCTAGAAATGAGTAATATCAAAACAATTTTTAATTGTGATCAGCAGAAATAAATTGTATTATTTTAATTTATAGAGTATGTATACACTCTAATCCACATGTCACACATATAAATATTTATACAGTATATAAACAATAATTAATTTACTCACAAGCTCGTTTGTAGACTTTAAAAAGTCTTCTGATTAATGGGTATTCTGGAATTTTTTTTTCGTCTGGGTCGTCAGTAATAGCTTATCATTGCTTTCAACTAATCTTTAACAAATATATTTTATACACATGCGCGCGCACACATAAACACACGTCCGCTTTTAAGAACGTTTTTTTAAAAAAAGTACTTACTAAACGATTTATAGTCTTTCGGATTAAATCTCTAATGGCTAAATCTGACGTTGTAACTAAAAAGACATGGAATAGTTACATAAAATAATTGTTTTGTTGTTATACAGAAAAATATAATTATAAATAAATTTGAACTAAATTATATAGACTATATTTTTTTTTTTAAAAAAAAAAGGATTTTTTGTTGATGTTAGTTTGTATAACTTCAATTTCATGCTCTGAATCAAAAATATAACATCCGTCTGATTATACTCTGCTTTATATTGATGGTCAATTATTAAAATTATTTTGTAATTATCTTAATAATATCTTAACTTAGGTTTTTGTTAGATTATTTTTTTATAGCTTAATATGCTGATGAAAGCCATTTATATTTATTGATTATCATATATTATTTTGTGATAATTCTCTAATTAAGTTTTTCATTGTTACTGCTATAAATTTTGATTTTAAATATATTTGTTCTAAACACATTTAAAATTCGCTATAAAAAGCGTGTAATTCAGATTTAGGGCAACTCATGTATATTGCATTCATCTGTTTCGCAAATGGGATTTAACAGCCATTAACTTGCGTCCATATTACCAGCAGTCACATGCAAATGAGTATGGACATTCAACTTCTAGAGAGAATAATAAAAAGATAAAACAATAACAATAAATAATAAGTCGTTAGAAATGAGTTTTATGATGACTATATAAATAAATTTGTGACCCACAAATATGTCGATGTATAGTACAGACTTGTCTATTATTTGGATATTTGATATTTTGTGGGGCATTCTTTTAACTTTTGCAAAAAGCTTTTCTTTCTGAAATACTTCAACACTATATCTAATTGTGCTTTCCAATATATCTACTATATCTTTCCAATGAAAATTGACAAAATTTTAAATGGTTCTGAGATAATCTTTATAACATAAGCAGGTCAAACTTCTCTTTTAGAAACCATATTAAAGTTCATCATAAGACATTGTTTTAGGAAGTCTTGTATTAATGTGTTTCACCATACTGAAATCTTTGGCAAATTCTAAAAAAACAAAATCAATAACATATTTTATATAGTATGGGATGTTAAGTCACTTATAGTGAGGGATTTTGCTATTGGAAAGTTTTAATTAGAAAAAATATTTAAGCTCCGCTTAAAAATATAAAAGACAATTGAATATTCATGATTCAAAATTTTCAATTAGCTTATCTTGAACTTTATGCATTACTTCCTTAAGTATTGCTTTTTTAGAACAGAAAATTTATTAATATATATATATTAAAATGTTATATATAGAGCTCACAAAATAAGCTCTTAACAAGCTTTGAAGAATATCCCCAACTCCAGATTGGTTTCTGTGACTGGCGTCATCAGTGAGTAGCAGAAACTGGGTTGGGGTTGGGGATATGCTGCAAAGCTTGTTAAGAGCTTATTTTGTGAACTCTATATATAACATTTGTAAATACAAGCTTATTAAATTAGGTCATGTGACATCTGATTTGATTTTTTTAATATATATATTTAAGTATCAGTAACAACGAATATAATATAAAAAAAACAAGATTGTAAATATATAATAATAATTTTATTTGTTATTTAGCATATAAATTGTTTTATTTGGAAGCTTGACTATTAACAAACTATCATAAAGTTATTTATAGAGATTCCAACTAGAAGATAGATTCATTAATGAATTTATTAAGCCTTTTAATTTTACTACAGTTGACAGTCATCAGATATTGGTTTATGATTTGTGTTTGCCCACATCTTTTGTGTCTGAAGTAATTGTACATTAGCTGTTATTTATATGAAAATGATACTTTGATATCTTATCTGACAGAACATAAAAACAAATCAATTTCATTTAAAGATGTTCTGCAAAGTTTTAAAAACACAATGGCAAGATCATAAAGCCAATCAATATGCTTCAACTTGCTAGATAGACTTCTATTAAGTGGACTATTGTAAAATGACACATTTGTTGAATTTCAAATGTGAAATGAATGAACAATGAAAGGATTTTAGAAAGACTGATTAATGATGAACCTTCTAGGGGAGAAACAGATCTTCTTATGTTATGATTATCTCAAAGAGATTCTAAATATTGATTGCTTTCATTGGGTAAATATAGTGGAGAATAGAATACATTGGAAAACTATAATTAAATAAGATGTTGAATTCTTTAAAAAAAGTTTAGTGCACAAGAAGATAGAAGACAATATCACAAAATACCAAATATATAAATAATAGACCAGTGTGTTTTATATGTGGATACCTTTGTGGTTCACACATCACAAAACTCATTTCTAGTGTATCATTAATATTATTTGTTGTTTTATCATTTTATTTTTTCTCTAGAAGTTGGAATGGTCATACTCATTTTCAATTGGCTGATGATGATGATATTAGCATAATCAATGACTATTAAATTCCATTTTTGAAACAAGCAAACCAATGCTCATGGTTATCTTGAAAAATTATCCAACTCAAACAACTTTTCTTAGGTTTGTGCTATAGCAAATTTATCAGTAAATTTTATAATCCATATTTTAATGGACAGACTTCAATCCACTCCACACTCCAACTCTCCAATCATCCATCCAATTGAAAATCTGATGATGGAATGTTCAAAGGCTACCCTGAGGCTGAGATTCTTGTCACACCCATGTTGACCTAAAGTCAATCTGCCCCTTATGTGCAGGACATAATCCATTTAATACATATACAGGGATGGGCAGACATCTCTACTATGTAATAATTGAAATACAGACTTAAATACCTGTATCAATATATATAATATATAGGGTATATGAGCACAGACTTTCATACGACCCACCACTCACTACTCTATCTCATATCACTGATACACTTGAACATAAGAATTTGGCCTCAAGGTGGCCTTTCAGCATTTCATCATCAGATTTTCAATTGGATGGATGATTGAAGAGTTGGAGTGTGGAGTAGATTGAAGCCTGTCCATTAAAGTATGAATATTGGCTATCTTAAAGTGGAGGTGATAATCTGGACTAACTGATGATTGCTGGTTTAGCATAAAATACATATATTGGTGATTATTTATCTTTTTAACATATATGTGTTCAAGGGTATCAGTGATATGAGATAGAGTGGTGTGGTGGGTCATGTGAAAGTCTGTGCTCGTATACCCTATATATTACATATATTGATACAGGTATATAATAAGTCTGTATTTCAATTATTACATAGTAAGAGATGTCTGCTCATCCCTGTATATGTATTAAATGGATTATGTCCTGTACATGAGGGGTCAGATTGACTTTAGGTCAACTTGGGTGTGACAAGAATCTCAGCCTCAGGGTGACCTTTGAGCATTCCATCATCAGACATAATCCATATTATTGATCAATTTTGTATGGTTGAGAATATTTTTGTTGTTTTAAAATATATTTATTAAACATAGTAATATACAGTTAAACTTTATAAAAATTTACATAGTATTCAAAATGAAACTTGAAAAAGTCAATGTAGAGAAAAGGGTATTTTAATAGGATTAAGAGGAAAATAAAACTTTCACCCAAGTATCATCATGTAGACTCACAGGTGAAAGCAGAGAGTCTCGCTGCTTGACTTGATCAAGAAGCTTAATAAAGACACTTAGAGCCGAGTCCTGAGAATGACCAAAGATGAGCCTGCAACGTGTCAACCATAAAGAAAATGTTATAAAGATAGATAATCTTATTGCTGCAAATGATCCCTTCTTAAGAGTGTTAGAAACAGAAAGAGCATCCCCAAGATCCAGAGAGACATTCACAACAATAAAGTCCCTAATCGACTTAAGAGCAGGACAGATATAGAAAATATGAAGAATTGTCTCATCATATAATCTACACAACTGACAGTGAGACGAAATCCTAATGAAGCCTCTGCTGGTCACTAAAAAATAACTTGTTGGGAGTGCATTTAAATTTAGTTTAAGTACAAAATCAACATGTCTTGCTTCAATGAAAAGAAGTTTCATTTTACGCAAGAGAACTTTATTTGAAACATCTAATGAAGTCAAAAGAGGAGTATAATGTGGAAATTTTAATTTATAAACATCCCAGAATGACAATTTCCCATCAAGCGCAATTTGAACCAAGGGTATCGACTTAATAACTGACTTCCATAAATCAGCAATCCAATAACTTGAAAATGGAGGTGGCATATCTGTAGGATCAATAACCAAAGGAAGGGATAACTGAGCAAGCTTTAGACAAGTTACACGAAGAAAAGATATAGATCTCTGAAGATATAGAGTTGAGACCGAGTGCAAACCTAGACCATTTAAAAGCTTTGGCATTTGAATTTTAGCAATACTGATGGCTACGACCTTGTTTTTCCAAAATAATTTTGAACAAAGCGAATTTATAGCCCTCTCAAAACGCTTTGTTGGCCTAATAATTGGTAAATAATAACTAAGCCTTGAATATACCAAAGAGTTCAAGAGTGTAACCTTACCCATAAGTGAAATATTTATATTAACAAGCGATGCAACTATACTTTTTGTTTTATCAAGAATAATATTTTGAATCTGCCTTGTAATTACTGAACGAGATAAAACTATTGGAAAACCAAGGAAAGACTGAGGCTTGGCTGTGAAAGTGGAAATAATTGATAAACCAGATTTAATTTTCCACATTGCGGATTTTGTAACATTAATATGAAGATTAAAAGTATTAGAAAAAGAGTCCAATATTTGCAACAAAGCCGGAAGAAAAGATTTATCAGGAAGAAAGACAGAGACATCATCAACATAAGAAATATGATGAATAGTCTGTTTAAGAGCAGGAACATAGATACTGGGCAGTTTAGATTCTATTTGTAAAAGTAACAGATTTAAATATGTAATAAAACATAATGTGGAAAGAGGAGATCCCTGTGGCACTGAGAGATGTGGACGAAAACCATCTGTAAGTTTACCATCCAATGAAGTAAAGATGGACCTGTTAAGTAGAAGATTGGCTATAATACGGACATATGGAGTAGGAACCTGATAATCCCGAAGAGTCTGAAACAAAACAGAAAGCAGAACACAATCAAAGGCTGATGTGAAGTCCAATTGAACGACCACAGGTTTTGATTTATTATGACGCCTAATATACTCAATAAGAAGAAGAAAAAGCTGAACAGCTTCAGTTGTTGAATGACCCTTCTTTGCAAATTGAAATTTTGATAAATGAAGATAAATATTATTTTGTATATGATCTTTAACAATAGATTCAATAGTCTTTATCAAAAGAGGTGTCATAGAAATAGGACGAATATTAGATAATGGAGAAGGAGTTAATTTCTTCTTAAGAAAAGGAACCATCGCTACTGGATAGAGATCAGGAATATTTACAAAATCATTAGCTAGAATATCAACCATATTACGAACTATTGGAGCTGTAAAAAATGAAAGATGAAGAAGGACAAACCTGGGAATACCATGAATCCCAGGATGTATATTGTCTGGAAACGACTTTAATTTTTGAATAATCATAGTTTCAGTTATATTATGACAAGAATCAAGCTCAGATTCATTCCAGATGTCACCAATTCTAAAAGGCAACATTTGAAGCTTAGTTTTGAAATGATTACATAGTTCAAGCAACATAATAGGGCCAGAACATACTTTATTTCCTGTGTCAATCATTAATGGAGTAGGTCTAGAATAAGCACCTAAAGCCCATCTAATATAACTTCATGTCCAGTTATGATGATTTTGAAGAAAAATTTTAGACCGTTTAATAGCCACATAATGAGCAAGAGATTTCTGTATATCATGATACTGCACTTTAAGTTGCATAATATTTTCTATGGTAGAATCAAAAGAAGAAAGATTAGAAAGTTTGGATGAAATATCATCCAATTGCTTAAGTAAAAACTTTGGACCTTTTGTCTTTCTAGTATAAGAATTAATAATAGAACTGAGAATACCAACAAAAGAAGACCATGCCAATATGGCAGGTAATGAAAGAATATCCACTTTTCTAAAAAGAATATATGCCTCTGAAAAAATTGAAGCAGGAGCTGTTAATTTATTTAAGAGCCTTATTGTAAGAGAACTATGAGACTGAGCAACAAAGGAAGTATCAATCAACAATGCAACATGCATAGCCAAATGATCCGAGAAAGGAACAACCTGAAGCTTTGCTGAAATGTCAAGGTGAAGTTCAGGAGAATAGTAAAGAAGATCAATTAAAGAAGTGGTGCGATGAGTATAAAAGGAAAATGCATTAAGAGGAAAACATCCTTCACCAGATAAAAATACTCTATTAAAAAGATGTAGGAATTTATTATTAAAATGCATGTAACACATATTGAAATCACCAAGAAATATAGTTGGATAAGAATTTGAAGACAAAAGAGAATTAATTTTATTAAATATAGAATGAGCAAAGAGGAACTCACTCTTAACATATAAATAAATGATATTCAGAGTAAAACTTCCAAATGTAATATTGGTCATCAAAAAATTATGATCCAAATGCATGATTTTGATATCATTAAAAGCAAGATGCTTACTTACAAGCAAAGCGACACCAGATGAAGCAGATATATTAGGAACATAATAAAATGAACCAAGATTTTGCATTAAATCACGAATTTGATAACTGGAATGATTATGTAGTTTCGTCTCTCCAAAGCATGCAATATGAAAATTGCATTTTTGAAGCCAATGCATTATAGCATAAACTCTCGAAATAGAATTTAAACCTCTAACATTAACAGCAATAACATTAAGCAACATAATAATATATATATATATAAATTAGAAAATATTAATGCAAATCATCTGTGAAGAATTCAGGTATAAGATTAATTTGTGAATTGGGATCAGAAGTATGAGATAATGGAGATGAAGGACCGTTATTTAAAGTAAAAATAGAATCATTTTGAGGAGAAGGTGACAGCGAAAGATCTAACTGCTGAGAACTTTTATCTCTCGACCATTTACTTTTTTTAATGTCCTTTTTTCTAGAACTCTTTGAACGTCTAGTCAAATTAGTTTTCAAGACAGAGGGTGCAGTATCAGAATCAGGATTAGAAAAATTATTTTCAAGTTGTGACTCTGAAGAATCATAAATCTTCCTTTTATTGTTAGAAGAACTAATATCAGTTATAAGTGCTTGATCTTGCAAAGATGAACAACCAAGAGTAGACTGAATGTTAAATCTATTCTCCTTCAATAACATATCCTCATTTTGAACTGTATGAGATGAGTCAAGTGATGAATGAGTGATGTCAGTCGGAATAGAAACAACAGACCCACTGACTTTCTTACTTAAATCAGTAGAAACTTGTGGTGGAGATGAAAGAGTAACATCAGATTGTTGCGCAGTGATATATTTACTCAAATGCTGCTTTTGCAAATCTTGCAAAACTTTAGGACTACATCTATGAGTACGTGTTTTCTTAAGCTTGCAAACATTGCAAAACCCCTTTGGACAATCTTTAACAAAATGAGTCCTCTCCTTACAAACAAAACATTGAGGTTGTAAACCTTTGATAGAGATATGTATTGGACCTTTATCAGTCTCTAAAGTAGATGGAATATCAATCAAAGCAAGACCTTTATTTAACTTTAAAGTAAAAGCAGCTGAGTTGCTGGGTAACTCTAAACCAACTCTTTTCTCAGTAAGATATTTAAATTGAGTTATTTCACCCAAATTAGAATATTGCCTCTGAAGATCCTTAGCTCCAAAATTGGGATAACAATTTCTCGCAAGACCAAAAGCTAACCTAGGCCTGTCCATATTAATAACAACTAAAAATCTGTGATTTAATAAAAGCTGTTGTCTTCTAAACTTTTCCTTCTCCAAGACATTATGAAACTCCAATATGATGTAACGTTTATTAGGGTGATGATATAGCCTCTTGATAGCATCACCAAGTTTCAAATCCTTCAACAACTGGAAAAACTCATCAATAGGGAAGTTATAAAGCTGAAAATTACTGTCTGTAGTTATAAGAATCAAAGTATTGCTATTAGAAAAATGTAAAAAAGAATTGAATAAAACCACTGGTATCCTAGAATTAAATTGAACACTTATATTTTGATGTTCATCAACCAAATGTTTATGATTAGAGAAATTCAATATGGATGTATCTGCAGAAACATCTGACATTATTTGTTCTTCATCATTCAGATCTAAATAACCAAATTTGTCTGACTGTGATTGTGCAAGTTCAGAGACTACATTATTATTAAGAACATGAGCATAACTTTTCTTTTTAACCTGATTATTATACACTTGTGTTGTATTTTCTTTCAAAGTAGGAAAGGAAATATCTTGTTTCTGAACTGAAGTTTTTTTATCTGAAAGAGGCAAATTTCCATTCAAAGAATTAGATTCAGAACAATGTAAAAGAGTATCAGATAATGAAAATTCATTCAAATGCAAATATCTCAAATTCTGTTTCATAGAATGTTGAATGGCATTAGAAGCAATAGAAAATTGTGGTACTGTAGGCAAATACATTGATAGTTTACTAGAAGATAGAGGCGAAGCAGAAGTAATTAAATCAGAAGTTTCTAAATGAATGTTTTTTACTCTGTCAGAGTTTGCATCTGCTAGAACACAATTTGTCTGCAAAGCAACATCCATTACTTGAGATTTATCTTTGGCTAGTAATGTTTCATAAGACCTGATATTATACTCCAAATCAAATGATGTAGTGGCAATATCACCAACTGAAACTGATAATTTTTTATGGTGCAAGGTCTGCGAAGGCTTGGACAAAGAAGAACTAGCAACAGTCTTTAAATTATTATGCGTTGGAGATAGCTGCTTCAATAAATCTTTATTAGAAGAATGCATATCATTTAATTTGGCATAATCTTTTACCCGTGAGCGTGTTCTATGTGAGATAAAATCATGTCCACTGGCTTGTAAAGAAATGTTTTTTTAGATCCATCAAAAATATATATGTTGTTAGTCTTTTGAATGTCTCTATTTTTTTGGCAACTTGAATTCGCATTAGAAGTCACGGATAGCATTTTCTTTTTAGCATTGATAGTCTGAATTTTATTAGAGACATTTTTAACTTTAGAAAGCGGTTTTAAACTATCTGCTCTTGTTAAATCTTGCATACTTGAAGCTTTTGATCTATTAATGACAGAGCTTGAACAATGCATTAAGAGTCACTTTTAACGTTTGTTTTTTTGTTTACATTCGAATATTCTTTTCTATTGAGCGTCGATGATTCTAAACGTTTCTTAGAACCACTCATTTTTAACAAAAAAGAGGTAATTTGGAAGAACAGCACCTACCTTGTACTTCCAAAGTTTTTTTTAAAATAAATTTCAAGCATATAAAGCAAAAAAGAGTAACTTTAAATCCCACCGATACGATATAGACTAAGTCAACTAACGCCATCTAGTACATTTTAAACTAAAAAAGATCATTTACCACTTGCTTTTAAAATCGTTACTGCTATAAATATCTTTAAAATAGTTTTCACTTTAGATAAGATTGTTAAACATCATTTAATATGTTAAATTTATGCAGAAGCTATTGAAAACCCTTAGCAAGTTATATGTAAAGTAATACAACTTCACCTATAAAAGAAAAGTACACCCTAATGGGCCTACTTGTACATATAGCTTTCTGGAGATTTTCAGTAGCTTCCGCATAAATTTTATCTACATTTGAGCAATTTCATGTTTTGTTTACATTTAATATATTGCATGTTTCAAGTAATCAATATAATATTTTTGAAAATTGAGAGTTTTTCTTGATATGGATCAAGGGGCATTTATCTCTCAATTTTGCAAAAATATCAGTGGTAATAAGCAGGCTTAATGTTGTTTTCACAAGCAAGAAATGTTTTCGGTATTTTTTTTTCTTTTAATATTTTTCTGTTTTTATTTTGTTGTCTTCAGTCACTCATTGTGGTCATGTTGTAATGGTGTTGTCATGCTATCAATCACCTCTCTGTTCTGAGATTGTGTGGTTTGGTACAATCATAATTCTATTCTTTAATTACAAGATGATTCCAGTCTCTTCTTTGTTTTTGTTTTAAAAATAATTTTTTATCTTTCAGTCTTTTTTTTTCTAAAGTTAAATTGTTCATAGTCACTTACCAATGGCTTCTAATAATGATGATTATTTTATACATGAATCAAAATGTTCTATTATACTTTTAAATTTTAACTAACTTTGGAAATTAAGTATATATTTTACACATTTTTATTTAACTTTTACTGCTTTTTGATTTGTCTATGTGATAAAATCTTATAACCAATTTCCACCCCTGCCCCAATTTCTGATCTAGTTGAAAAGTTTGCATGCATATATATTCTCAATGACAATACATGATTTTTAAGTTTGCAAATAATTTTAGCAAAAAAAAATTAGCTTAAAATTTAATTTTGGAATTTCATATGGTGGTGCTCAAATTTGTTGTTAGGTCTCTCCTGGCGTATTTAGAAATATTTATGACTCATGAAAGAAAAAGTATATAATAGAGGCATATGATGTTATTATACAATTTTATAGTATATATATTTAGTTTATTTAAATAATGTTCTTATTTATATTTTCATTATAACACAAAATATTTAATAACAAATATTACAAAGATCATGAAATATGAATCACAAAATTCATTAATAATAATTGAAATATAAAATGGAAAAATATAATAATTTTTTTTTAATAATTTAATGTGATGTACATGTTCAAATATCACTAAACAAAACACTATCAGGCTAATTTATTCCTCAATGTTTCCCTTAATAACTAAAATCTACGCTTATTTTTATTCAGTAATAGTGATAAAAATACAGTCTTGCAAATGTAAATGGAACCAGAATATTTAAGACTGTTTATCAATGAAGGCTATTCCTTTTTGTCACTGGATACAAAATTTTGATAATCCATATTTCAAAATTCTGTTTCATAGATTGAATATGCACTCAAGTCAATTTATTATTCATGAAATGACTTCTGGGAATTATTATATTGTAGGGATGGTGCATGGCATATTTTTTATTTTCATTTAAGTTAGGAAAGTATATATTTTAAAAAATCATCAAATTTGGGGTTGGGTTAAATTATCCTTTAATTTTCTGCTGATAATACAATGTTATTTTCTTCAAAAAAGTCATGGAGAAAAGCAAATATGTCTGCATTATTATCCCTAAAACCTTTTAATCATGCAAAAAGTTTCTTTTGAAATGTTTTCAATTTGTGCATAGGATTAATATATTGGTATTTTTTCCTTGCAAAGAAAAAATCAATTAATTTACTTTTTTGAAAAAATCCTCAGATAAGAAAAGAAACACATCCAATTTTGATCAGAAAAATTCAATGCTAATATAGGATTTTTACTGAAAAGAAAAATTTATAATCCATTTTCTAATTTTAAAATTCTTTTTAGAACTTTATTATACGATATCCATATGACTTCTATGTGATATATAGAATAATCATATTTAGAATCCATCTCGTGCATAAAATTTGAAAGAGACTTATATTGGTGGTATTGCTTTTTATGAATATTTTACTAAGAAGTTGTCTGTGAATATATCTTGCAGTGTGACTAATCTTTTTTAATTCTCATAAATCCTGAAGTCATGACAATCATGACTGCAGTTCCATTGGTTCAAACCCTAACGCCCTTTTATTCCAGCTTATTTTCTATAAAATAAATTATTCACTTTTTCAAATATATACTTTCCTTTAGTTGCATTGTAAAGAGTTCTACAAAACAGCATGTCTTCATGAATTTGCAAATTATACAGATAAATGACTAAAATCTTTAAATTAGCATTGTATCGTCTGTTGATTCGTGATAATAAAGTAGACATGCTATCTATTTTTTGTGTGTCATTGGACATATGAATTATTTTAAAAAGAAATGTTACTGCTAAAAGGTAAAAAAAGATCTTCACCAATTGTATAAGGTTTTTTTTTTGTTTCAGAAATTAATAAAGCAATTTTGAAAGCAGCTTTGACTAATTTTTTATTTGATTTAGTATGTTATTTTCCATTTTAAATCTTTGGTATATCTTTCAAAAAATTCAATTGTCATTTAAATTCACAATACATAGCATCTAAATGCCAATTTCTTGGTCTCATACAATCAGTTGACAATTGTTTCTTGAAGTTGATACACATAGTGAATGTGGATCATTATATGAAGGAACGAATCTATATTTCAAATATAAAAAATATTAAATTTTTTTCATGAAGTTTTCTGTCTCTTGCTACCTGGTGTGTTAAAACAATTAAAAACAGTCAAAACTCACTATATGTATGACACACACAGCAAGCTAGAGTAAACAATGGATGCCAGAAGGCTTGTGCATAAAATCCCCATCTAGTACCTACTCATCCAATATCCCCAGACTAGTTTTGGCTTGTGGCCTTCGTCAGTGAGGAGCCTTGGATCTGGAATCCATTGATTACTCTAGCTTGCTGTGTGTGGCATATGTATAGTGAGTTTTGCCTGTTTTAACAACAGTTATACACAAGCATAAGAGATGGTGGTCATGTGATGTTTATTGGCTTAAAACCAATCCTGCCTAATACGATATTGAGGCTATGGTTATTAAAGAACCAATGACACCAAAATGTATGGGAACTGAACTGGGTTCAGAACCATATAACTATATAAGCTGATTAGCTTGAGTTGGAAACATTAAAGTGTTTTCAGTTTAAGACTCATAGTTTTGTAGTTAAATGGAGATAAAAGGTGGTTGCTGGAGGGTTGCATTAGATCCTAAGATCTAGATGCAGTGCTCTCAGATCCAAGGCTCCTCACTGATGAAGGCCACAAGTCAGGAACTAGTCTGGGGATATTGGATGAGTAGGCACTAGATGGGGATTTTATGCACAAGCCCTTCTGGCATCCATTGATTACTCTAGCTTGCTGTGTGTGGCATACGTATAGTGAGTTTTGCCTGTTTTAACAACAGTTATACACAAACATAAGAGATGGTGGTCATGTGATGTTTATTGTGTTAAAACAATGTGAATGGTTATGCCAATTCTGGTAAAATTTTAGACATTGATGCTTGTGATATGCATTCTTTGATGTCTTCTCTGCCTTTGACTGACTGACTGACTTCTACAAATATATTTTTATTAGCCATTTATTTATCTCAATATTAAATTTTAAATAAAGAATTATCAAATGCACTAGCACTAGTGATACTTATTACAAAAATAAGACTATCATTTGACACAGGCACTGTGTCAATTTTATAACATTGAGGAATACTTTCATTTTTTAAAGACAAGATAGAGTCTTTAAAAAAATAAGCATTAATCCAAATGTATACATATAGGCCAATCTTAAGCATTTAAAAATGAGAGTGAAGGTCTTAACTATTACAAATAAAAAAAATATTGTGCTAGATAAATAAATAAATAGTTAAAAGTAAGATTAGTAAATTGTGTAAGTATTCCCTGATGTTTATAGTGCTAATGTATATAAATTGTAAAATAAACAGAATGATGATTAAGTAATATTGCATAGTGTAATATGTACATTTTCATATTAAAAATTAAAAAATAGACTTTTATATAAAAACACATCTACTTATCTGCTGTTAATTTAAAGATTTAAAATTTATTTATTTTTGGTTTCTTTTTAAGATCTGTAGCTCCTCAATGGACTATTGCCCCACTATTAGAACTTCTGTTATGTGGTACGTTTACAGTTTTTTCATCTAGAGTATTAATTTTTATTTAAATGTTTTTTATTCCTAATTAAAAATGAAAAAATAAAAAGTTACTTTTATTTATATCAATGCACTCAAAAGTAAAACAAATCTTTAGCGTTCCTAGTATTGTTGATATTATGTGACACAAAATAAAAATATGTGGCTCTATTTTTGAGTGTGAGTACATCATGCTTTTATTTTGGTCACATAATACCAAGAATATTGTGAAAGCTCAAGAAACTTTTAAGTGATTTAAAAAAAAAATTAATGCATTTATGTGAATAAAAGTGTTATAATTTTTTGTAAAGTTCACATATGATTTTTAATATAATTTTTATTTGTAAACTTATATTTGTAATAAATCAAATATAATTTTTATTTATTTATAATATTGAATAAAGGTTTTAATACCTAAATAAAATGTTGAATTATTAACTCAAATTGCCATTAGGAGATTGAAAGGATGTTAAAATGTGGAAAGATTAAATTGAAACTAATGTTTCTTCACTTTTTATTTGCAATCTTTTTCATCTCTATCAAATCTACATCTTCATTTACTATAATCTGTATTATTATTATCATTATTTTCTGTTTCTGTGAATCAATCTTTTCTCTTCCATTAGATTCTTAGTTAAAAAAATATACAGAATTATGAGTTTGCTTTTTCAATATGTAAAAAGGCAGTTAACTAATAGTAAAAATAGCAATCACTGTGATCATTTTCAATTATTGCTTATTTACTGTATAAAAATATATTTCTATATTTAATTTAGTTTCTCTCACCCCCAACCTTTCTTCACATCAGTTTAGAATTTTTTTTTTATTAGCCATCCATCTAACATATTATTTCTTTAAAAGCTTTTTACAATTGCTTAGAATTGATTTTGGAATTCAATTGTTCTTTTTCTGTCATCCTTTATACTGTATTTAGTCCAACTTCATTATATTTTCTTAATCCTTTCAAAGATATCAATAATACCTGTTATTTTCTAACATGGTTTTTATTTGGGATATATCTTTGTTACTTACAATATGCTTCTCTGCATTATTATCTTTGTGGTCTAGTCTATGTTGTTCTTTTATTAAGTATTCAAGTCTCTAATTTATATGTAAACATGAATAAAATACATTTATTAAAAATCTTTTTTTTTAAACCAACTACGTTATTTTTGTAGATATGCTTAAAGCGTATATTCTATCACTCACTTTTAAAACAAATGAATAATAAGTACATTTGAAAAAGGCAAATGATTCTCAAAATGATTTCTACTCCAGCACTCTTTAGTTGGCCCAGATCATAACTTCTGGAGTTGCATTAATGGTGTCATGTGTTTATTTTAATAACAAACAGTTATATTATTTTTTAACTAATGTTTAAAGTTTATATTTGATCTAGGGATAATTTCTGCTTTAATAAATTATTAGTAATGATATTATCTGGAGTGAATGTAATCTAAATTATGAGTACAGAAAGTTTTATAATTTAATTAAATTAAAAAATAACAAACAAACACAGTCTTCTATTTTTAAAATAGCCCATTAATTTCAATATATATATATACAACAAACCACATACAAACTTTTTTATAAATCTTGATTTATTATAATATACTGTCAACTTTTCAACTATAGTATTTTATAGTCTTTATCAAGGAACAGCTAAAAAATACATAAAAAACAATAAAATATAAATATTTTAAGGTTAGAGATATTTGTATTTGGTATGTATATTGTGGAATATTTGTATTTATTGCTTTCTATATACTTTTTTAGTTGTTACTTGATAAAGACTATAAAATAATATAGTTGAACGTTGGAGTATATTATTGTACATTATAATAGTTCATATTATAATAAATCAAGATTTATAAAAAAAGTTTGCATGTGATTTGTTATATATATATATATATATATTGCCATAATTTATTATTGGTAAATACGAAACAAATGAAGAAAATATGTGATTGTGACCTTGGCCAACTGAAGGGTGTTGGTTCTGCATAAAATGCATTTTGGGAGTCATATGTTTTTGTTTATTTAAAGATATTTTTGTTCATATATTTCAATAAGTTGCAAGGAGAGAATGTTTTAAGTAAATCTAAAAAAACGTTTTTAGACATAAAAAAATGAAGTGAAATTGGATTATTTATCCCATATATTTATATTTAATTAAAAACAGATATCTTGATACTAAAAGGAAATATGTTTATGTGTTTGAAAAGGAAGGATTTTAATAAATGTGTTTTACCAGTTCTTACTTATGGATCTGAGACTTGGATACTTAATAGAAGAGTAATACAGAGACTTCAGACCACTCAAAGAAGTATGGAGAGATACATGTTGAGAGTTACAAGAAGAGATCGAAAACACAATATATGGATGCAAGAACAAACAGGTGTTACTGACCTCATTGAAAAAAATTAAAAGACTGAATGGAATTGGGCTGGACATATTTCTAGAAGAAATGATAATATATGGACAATTGAAATCTTAAACTGGATACCAAAAGATTGTAAAAGACCCAGAAAGAGATCACATGTGAGATGGAGATGAAATAAGAAAGTGTGCAGGAGTGATGTGAAGAAGAGAAGTTAAAGATTGGAGAAGACAGATTAAACTTGGAGAGACCTTCATCCTGCAGTGGATTGATAATGGTTGATGATGATATTAATCTTTAAATAAGTTTAAAGATTTACCTTTAGGCTACAAATGATATGATAATTTTTGGCCTAATAAATAATTAGTAATAATTGTGATTGCAGTAAGTATGATCCTTGTAACTCAAATAGTAATGGTGTAGTATTAAGTGCAGTGTAAGGGATTATAATAAAATGCATCTTGGAGATCATTTATCTTTTTCAGATATCTTCATTGATTTCTTTCAAGAATATATAACCGAATCAATATTTTAAGTAAATTTTAAAAAAATATATTGCACATGAAAACAGAGACAATTATTCTTTTATGTTTAATTAAGAAAACAGAAATAATTTGTATCTGGGCTCGGAATAATGTAATATTCTGTAGCTTAATAAATGATTAGTGAAAATTATTAATGCATTATGAATATGGCCAAAAAGGCACTCAACCATTGTCTATATATGCACTGAATAAAATCGTATCTTAGCCAACTATTAAAACGTTGAAATAAATCAGCTAAAAAGAATACTATCAGATAATTAAAAATAGAATATTTGCTGTTTATGGATTAAATTGTTTAAATTTGATATTGATAAATACTAAATAAAAGTGTAAACATTAATTCTTATTAAGCGCATGGTCAGCACATAAATACATATAAGGCTTTAAACTTAATACTATGCACCTTGAGTGCTTAATTTTACCATGAGAGGGACCTCTACAAATCTTAACACAATATTACGACTTTATAAAGATAAGAGCGGCCGTCTTATCTTTATAAAGTCGTAATCTCGATGTGATGTAATGTGATGTATTTGGCTTCTCCTTAAACGAAGTCAAGAATATCTCAACAACTATGCCCAGATAAACCTGTTAGCCACTTTATTTTACATTCCCCATTCTAAGTCTTCCCATATTCTGCCCCATCCCATTTCCACAGCATAATCTTTGTCAACTCTATGGCCTTTTAATCTAAATCCCCCTTAACTTTTCGCAAACCCAGCATAAAAACTAATAACTCATTTTCTGTATAGTCACTTTGTTCATACCTATTCTCCCATAACTTTATTATCTGTACCCTTTATGCTTTCAAGCATTTACATTCAATCAACAGATGCCTAATATTTTCTATAACTTCCTTACACAATTTGCACACTAAATCACCCATAGTTTTTCATTTACATGTATATTCTCTTGTTGCTAAAGATCCCGTTCGAGCCTTAAACAATAAACTACTTTTCTTACTATTATCATAAATTAACTCACTTCCAATATTCCATTTACTTCTATATATACTTAAACTCTTTTTACCCTCCATACCAGTTCTCCATCTCTCCAACTCCCTATTTTTTATTAATGTTTCTATTCTTTTATCCCATTCCTTACCACTATAACACTCAACAATCCTTCTAACACAATCATCCCACCTTTTATACAAGTATATCAATATAAATTCTTTATCCAAATCTTTTGCATACCGCATTACCTTTCTCACCCATCTTGTTACCTGTCCTTTACTCATAACCCAATTAAACACTATTTTGGCTATTCTTTTACTATCCATAAACTGCAACCTACCAAACATTTTCATTTTACTTTTTGCATCTCTCATATAAAAACTTGACCATCCCATTTCTTCTTGAATTGCCTCCTTTGCTGTCCATATCTCTGCATCTAATGCATGTCTTCCTATTTCCCTTTGTACTTTCTCTAAGTAATCTAAAACCCTTTTACTAAAATCTTGTGTTAAGATTTGTACAGATCCCTCTCATGGTAAAATTAAGCACTCAAAGTGCTTACATAGTATTAAGATTAAATTTAAATAAAAGTGATAAAAATGAAAAAAGTTATAATCCGGGTTAACTGAAAAGTAAATTTATTTAGAATTATCTTTTTCAGATATCTTTATTTATGTAGATTAAATTGTAATAATTTTACTGAACAATTAATGAAGTCATGTGAAAGAGATTGTGACCCGAACCAATTAAAGAGTACTATATCATCATGAAATGCATTTGGGGATCATTCATCTTTTTCCTATGTTTATATGTTTTAAACAAGTGTTGAGGAATGGATTTTTTCAAATATAACTAAAAAAGATTTTTATACATAAAAAAAGAGAGATACAGCTGGATTATTTATTTTATATATTTATATTTAATTAAAAAAGACATACTAATTTTAGCTGTATTTAAAATTTATATCTGGCTTAGGAATATGATAACTTCTAGATAATAAATGATAAGAATAATCATAAATGTATTTATCTAAAAATGATGGTGTCAAATGAATAAGAGTAGATGATATAGCATTTTATATAATTCTATATATACTTCTTCTTTCTTCTTCTTCAGTAATTTTTCTTATTTATATAATATATAAAATTAAGTTTTATATTTTTAAAAATAATTTTATAGGGAGGATGCATTAGTATATATGTAATAGTATTTTATTAAAATGTGTAAGTAGAAGAGAATATAAAATATTATTTAAAAAATTTTTTTTAAAAGCCTTTAAAGATTGAGTAATCTAGTGGTATAATATAATAAATGGTATATAGTGATTAAGAGTATTAATATATGTATAAAATTGATTGATAGTTTATTGATGTATATATAACTTTTAATTGTAGTATTATAATATTTGAATTGATGTATATATAAGTTTTGGTTGTATTTTATAATATTTGAATTTTTGTAGATCTGAAGAAGACTGCCAGAAATAGTTGAAACTGTTATTATATTAATAAAAATTATTTTCTTAAAGGTGTAAGAAGACTGTGATTATAGTATTTGTAATTATCTGATAGTGATAAATACTAAACAAAAATGATTAACACATATGAAATGGTTTTCATCTGGGCCAACTTAAAAATGCTGACTTAGCTAGAAAAAAAAACATCTTGAGATATCATTTATATATTTCAGATATCTTTATTTATATACATTAAGTTGTTGTAATTTGATATTGATAAATAGTGAAAAAAATGACATATGTAAGACATTGTGGTTTTGGCCAATTGAATCCTGAAATGAATTTTGGGAGATATTTATATTTATTAAGTGTCTTTATTTATATGTTTTAAGAATATATGGCAGAGTGTAAGATTTAAATATATCTAAAGAAAGATATTTCACATAAAAAATAGAAAATGAACTTAGATTATTTATTGCTGTTTTTTTTTCCATTAAAAAGTAAATATATTAATCTTTACATGAGCTTAAATTTTTTATCTCTGTTAGGATGGTATGATAAATTTTAGACTAATAAATGATTAGTAATAATCATTATTTTATTTATCTAAAGTGAATGATGTCAAAAGTGTGAATGCAGAAAATTTGGCACTTTTAAGTTAAATTGCAGTTATTAAATTATTTTTAACAAAAACTAATTTGTAGCTTAATAAATAGTTCGCAATAATCATTAAAGTATTTATTTAAAGAGAATATTACAAACGTGTCAGAGCAGGCAATTTGATACCTGAAAATTAAATTGAAGTAATTTAACATTAATAAATACTGACCAATGATAAAGATATGTGAAAAGGAAGTGATCTGTATTAACCGAGGAATGCTGGTCTAGTCAGAAATGCATCTTGGAAACCACATTACTTTTTTTCATGTTTCATTCATGCATTTAAAATCTATATTTTGCTTAAATATTTTATATCTTTTATAATCTTAAAGATGAACATATTTTATTAAAGAATGTGTTGTAGCTCAAAAAATTATACATGTTATCTATAGACAATTATATTACATTTCTTATGCACTTATTCACTGCACGATCTTATTATTATTTCATTTGCTTTCAGTTTTGACTATCCAGTAGTCTTTATCAGAATGACAAAATATATACTTATATTTGATTGCAATAAAAACAAGAAATGTAATTTTTTTTTTTCTGGTGTATTCATATATATATATATATTGTGGCCCTGATAAATATTGCTGGATAGTCAAAAAAGTAAGCAAATACAACAATAGTAAGAACAAGATGTTTCATTGAATAAGTATATAAAAAGAGGATATAGTTACTTATATTTAATAATATAATCAATGCATATTAGTTTAAGAAAAAAGGAAATTACAAACATTATTTCAAGAAGGAATTCTAAAAATTAAAATGCTAGAATAAACTATCTTAATGAAATATTGGCCAATAGCAATCTACTACTGGCGATGATCAAGAGCTGTTACTTCAGCCTATTACACTTCTGCTTAATTGTTCAAATATTGCTTTACCTAGATAACAACCTAACAAAATATCACATGACCTTTAACTGCACATAATTTTTAAATAGAAATTGTACTTCTCCTACTCCAATTTTGCCACCATATAGGAGAAAGAGGTTTGCTATTAAAAGTAATATATAGACAAAATTCATGTGATGTTTTGTTGGTATTATATCAACCCTGACTAAGAAATATAGATCATTGTAGCTAGTAAAAACCGAGGTAACTAAAAGATATAGATGCTGATCTGATGTCACATTTGTATAACTGTGCACACAAGTTGGCTTAAATTCCAGACTATAAAATGTTTTTGTATTTTAGGCTGATAGCTTGATAGTAAAAAAAGGAGTAAATTATGGCTGTTGAAGGAAAGATATACTAGATTTGAAAGCTCCATATGCATTAGATCCATTTTCAAAACTCTTCACTAATAAGAAGTTCATAGAAACTAGTCTAGGGTTACTTATAGGATAACATTGGCAAGGATTTATTAAAAACTACCATCTGACATCTATTGATAATTCAAACTTCACTAAGTGGGAAAATGATGTAGAAGAAATAGATTTGCTTTATATAGGTAATACATATAAAACATACATCGAATATCAAAAATAATAATCAAAAATTAATTGGACAAATAGATAAAAAGTATATTTAATTTTCCTTTTTAAAATTTTTTAAATAGTTATATATATCATTTAGGCAAAAACCTCGCATTGATCGATCGTAGAAATTCTTTTGTTTGTGTTATAAGAGGAAGTTATTAAGTCATGCTGCTTTGAATAAAAATTAATAAATGCCGGTAATGATTATCGTTTATATTCTTTGCTATTGAACTGGTCTCTTCCATCTTTTGATCACGTGATGCAGGAAATGACTACGCTGGGCCAATATTATCGAAGCACTTGATTTCTCACTTTGCAATAAATTCAATTTCTAGAAATAAAATTGGCAATATCAGCTCAAAAAAAGAGTAAGTTTTTCAATTCTATGTAGGTTTTATTTTGTTAGAAATATTAATTTTTTAATTGTATATCAAGTCGCAAGGTACGTTGAGTAACTAGAAAATAAAAATTTTATGACCAAAGAATAATACTTAACTATTGTTATTAATGATTACCTTCGTAACACAATATAGAGCTAGCTCAGCAATATCTTAATCTCAACTCATAAGTGAGTTGAGCCTACTTGGGACACCTTATCTAGATGTAATTCATTTTATTTATTTATCTATACATTTTTTCTTATTATCATCCGTATTTTCAATCATTACTGATCCACTGCAGAATGAAGGTCTCTTTAAATTTAATCTGGTTTCTCTGATCTCTAACCTGTTTTCTTCACATCACTCCAGCATTTTTTTTTTCAATCCATCTTGTACGTGGTCTCTTTTTTTTGGTTTTCTACAATCTCTCAGTATCCAGTTTCTTTTAACAGTCTATATCATATCATTTCTTTTATTATTATGTCCAGCCCAGCTCTACTTCAGTGTCTTACTTCTTTCAATGATGTTAGCAACATCTGTTTGCTCTCTTACCTATGTACTTTGTTTTCACTATTTTCTTATACTCCTAATATGCATATTCTTCATATGTCATAATTTGAAGTATTAGTATTGCATACTGACAGTTATCTTTTTTCTAACTATATGTTTTTTTTTCTTATTTTACTTCTATTTTTGTTTTGCTTACTTTTTTTTTAAAAAAAATATTTATTTCTAATATCTATAATGAATAGTACTAATATAAAATAAAAGCTTTTAAATAGGGTATCGAAGGCAAGATCTTTATAATTTATTTTTCAAAAAAATAGTGGAGAAGGGCATAACTCACCAGGCTTTCCAACTATGAAAGAGGATGGAGTGTAGATTTTATTTCATTATTTTATCCTATATTTAAGAATATCTTGATATCTATATAATGACCAGTAATTAAAAAAAATTATCACTAATATCAATCAGTAGTGCTTCCTATGGACAGGTACAGAGAGAAACCCCACAACCAACTGATTCATTTTTCTATTATGTTCTATTCATTGCCCAGATCTTTAATT
>JAQFVV010000047.1:2504135-2629135 GCA_028023455.1 Epiperipatus broadwayi
TAGTTCCATCTGTTTTCCTTATTGCAGATATAAATTTCCTACCAATACCAAAATGTTGTTTTACACTCTTGAGACTTTTATTCTCTTCTACAGCTTTTCTTGCTATTCACAGTTATACTTTTTTATATCATTTTCAACTCTTTTCTGCACTATTTTATAAAATTCTATATATTTAATCCTTTTTAATGCATAATTTTTGCATGTCTGCATATTTCTTCTTTTCTTCATAAATCAGTAGAGATTTTATTGGTCAATTGCTGCTTTTTCTACCAGCTATCTTTGTTACAGCTTTTAAAAGTGCACCAGTTATTTTCTTATTAATTTCATTCAAATCTGAATCATGTTCAAAATCTACTAATACTTGAAACTAATTTGTAAGTTCTAATTTATATTCATTAGAATGTTTCTGAAGATTAGGATTACCAACTGTAAATATTATTTTTCTTAATAATTTTTGTCTTTTTAGTTTTGCATTAACACATATCTTACATCTTACTAATTGATGATCACTTCCTATGTAAAATTTATTAAGAACATTACAATCTTGAAATATGTATTTTCTGTTAGTCAAAATATAATCCAATTTTGCTATACCTTGATTTGGATGCTTCCATGTCCATTTCCTTTTAACATTTTTTTCAAAAAAAAAAAAAGAATTCATAATATAAAGTTTTTCTTTTTCTGCAAACTCCACAAGTCTATGTCCTCTCTCATTTCTGTTACCATAACCAAAATTACCCTATAGCACTTTCATCTTTCATTTGTTTACCAAATCTACCTATAAATTCTCCCATAACAATTTTAAAATATTGTTTACTCTGATCAAAAGCCTTGTGTACATCTATATAAAAATCTATTACTTCATCACTATGAGAACTTGTTGGGGCATAAACCTGAATTATCTGCATTTGGTATCTGCTATTAAATTGTATAGCTAATCTTGCCACTCTGTCCGATACATCATCAATCTCCACAATGTTGTTCTTCCACTTTTTATTTATAATGAAACTACTTCACTTGTATTTCCAATATTTGTGCCTTTATACTATTACGACATCCGAATTGTTAAATAGTTTTAAATAAAGTTGTGACACATGCTATTAAATTTATTAAGGGAAAGAAAAGTTTCATGAAAAGATGGAATTATTATTGATGTTTAAAAAAAAAAAAAAATTAGCACAACATATATCATTTGTCTAAATTATAAGGATGTATCAGGTGAGTAGAAGAATACAATAGTGATATTTATATTTAAGAAAAGTGAAAAAATTAGAAATTGCAAATCATTAGCCTTTTATGCATTTTTTTTGCAAGATCTTTACTAAAGGAACTTTTTTATACTAAACTTTGGATTTAAAACAACTAAAAGAACAAACTGATTTTAAAAATGAGTTTAGCACAGTTAATCACATTCAAGTATTAATAAAAGTTATAGAAAGAACCAATGAATATGAAGTTATTACTCTTTGTCTTTTTCTCATCACATTTACACCATGTAGAGCATGTTTTAGTGATCATTAAATGTCCAACAGTAGTGCTTAATAGATTCCTGTCCAATGCAGTCCTATCCAATATCTCCACCCTACTTTCTAGTTTTTGAATTCCATCAGTGAGGTACCTTAGATTTTCAAGCATTGCTTTCGAACTTTTTGGAACTAATTTATTTTTCTCTAACAGTCACATTTTATTTTTTGTTATACTACCAAGCTATCAGCAGAAATTTAAAAAACATTGTTAATTTTTTCAATCTAAGCCTATTTATGTAAATAATCATATAGACCTCAACCAGTTTAGTTTCTATATATTATAGTAACTTTAATTTTTAATAACCTTAGGCATATTTATTCATTGACTGGAATAGATAGAAACCAATAAGATATCACATAAATAATCAAATCATATAATCTTAACTTAATCTTTGCTAATTTATTAGAAACTCTCTGTATTCTCACTATTTTATGCCACATAGTGCAAGCTTTAATGATCAATAAATGCTAGTTAGCAGTGCTTAATAAATCCCTATTCAGTACTGTCCTATCCAATATCTCCAGACTAGTTTTTAGTTTATGGCTTTATTTTTTAAGTATTTCTACAGTGATGAAAGCTTTGTGTCATCAAAATACAGAGCCAGAATATTGTCATATTTTAAAAATATTTATCATATTGCATAACAGTAATTAGATTACACAGAGTCAGTATGAAGATTAACATTGATAAGAGTGAATGACTGAATGATTTTATATCTCCAACATTTTTTATATTTTGTGAATTACAATATGACACTAAAAAAATACATGGAGATTATTTAAGTTACCTATATTTTATACTAAAATGTATACAAGAGACACTTGAAATCTGATTAAAGTTCGTAATTTTTGTCTAGTGCACTTTTGATTAAATTATATTAGTCATAGTCTATGACATTTGACAGAGGGGAGGAAGATTGCCGCTTAATTAGAGAATCTGGCAATCTTCTCCCCTCTGTCAGATGCCATGACTATCACTAATATAACTTAGTCAAAAGTGCACTAGGCAAAAAGTGCAAACTTTATTAAGATTTTAAGCATATCTCATATATGTTTTTGCGTATAGTTATTTTCCGTATAACATTTTCTCGAGATATTGCTACCAAAATTTTCAATGTTACCTATATTTTGCAGATCTTGTGGTTATTTTTGTAAATAATGTTTAAGAGCTTCATGATATATTGTTAGAAATATTAAGTGAAAAGTGTAAAAAAATTAATGTTCAATAGTTTTCAAAATAGAAAATAAATAAAAATTGATAATCATGAATTCGACGATGACGTTAACAACTACAAATACCTTTGTCCTATTTTTAAGACAAATAAAAACACTATGGATGAAATTATTATAGAATTATAACTTTTATGGCAAGCTTTTGATAAAAGTAATTTAATACTAAAGCAAAGTATACCTATGTGTTTGAAAAGGAATTTTTTTAATGCATGATGAGTTTTTACTTCTGCATCCAAAACTTGGATGCTTAATGGAAAATCAATACAGAAGTTTCATACCTTATAATAAAATATTCAGAAAGATTAAAAGCAAAATACAATGTGATGTAACAAATAGACATCATTAATATAATTGCTAGAATAAAGAAAATAATTGAATGTTTTAACATACAGAACTTTAAAATGAGTTTTAATGTCAAAAATGATAGATTTGCTCATGATCTATGTACCATGGGCTCCAGCATCAGCTACTTTACAAATGCACCAAATTAGGTAAGGTGAAAATAATTAAATAGCTTTATTGCTCAGGAGATTGTAGGACATTTGTTCACTATGCATGGGAATCAGCTTTCTTCATGACCTTTGAGTTCCAGGGTAAATGAAAGTGCTATTCTCAATATGATTGCTAAATTTAAGGTAATTAGAAGGGATTTGAACTTAGACTTGCAAGCTCCTACAGCTATCCATTCTATCTTATAAAACCAATACACATAAACACATACACGTGAAAAAGGTAAATGATCTCCAATATATGTATTTCATGCTGAACCAGTCTTCATCAGTTGGTCTGGATCATCACCTTCCACATACATATATAATCAGTGTTCAGTTTATATTAAAATAGCAAATTTTCAAACTTTAATAGACAGATTTTAATCTTCTCCACTGTCCAACTTTTCAGCTATCTACATAATTGAAAATCCAGTGATGGAATGCTCAAAGCCCATGTTAATGCCAATATAAGATGGAGTGAATAACTATAAGGATCTTGAAAGTCTAAGTTCAAATTTCTTCTAATTATATTAAGTTCATTATAGACAATATACTCGTATTTAAATATTACAGGTTCAGCCTACTATTCTACCCATCTTTTTTCTGTATATTTAAGTAAAATTTACTGAGACTATAACCTCGATAATATGCATATAAAATGTGATAGTAGGGACCTCTACAGATGTTTTAACCACAAGCTTATGCTATGGAAGAAAAGAGGGGAACTCTTCTTTACTTGTATATTTAAATGGATACCCTAAGTTCCTATACATGAGAATCAGAGTGACTTAAAGTCAACATGGATATGACAATAATATTGGCATCAACAAGGACTTTGAACATTCCATCATCAGATTTTCCATGATATAGATGACTGAAGAATTGGAAGGTGGAGAATATTGAAGCCTGTCCATCAAAGTTTGAATATTTGCTATCTTAATATAAACTAAGCACTGATTATATATGGGTGTAGGAGATGATGATCTGGTTAATTGATGAATGCTGGTTCAGCATGAAATATGTATATTGAAGATCATTTGTCTTTTTTGCATGTATGTGGTCATGGGTATTGGTTGTATGAGATAAAGTGGATAGATATAGAAAGCTTGAATGTCTGAGTTCAAATTTCTCTTAATTATTAGTTTTAATATTTTGCTATTGATTTTTAATTACAATTTTCTTGATTAAGTTCTGCTTATCATTATATTTACCAATTTCTCTATTTTTCTCATTTTAGAGCTTTTTAAAAGTTTTATATTAATAAAATAAAAATTAAGATTTCCTTTAACACATCTATTGTTTTCTGCATAGTGTGGTGGAATAAAGAGATGCTTTTGTTTTATCACAGTTTATCTACTTGCATTTTTGTTTATCTTTGAGTAAATTGTAGTCTTGTTTTCTTAATAACATTGTAGATTTCTCAATATTGTGAGCAGGCCAAGTTGTTCTGCACAAATTTGCAATTCCACTCACGGATATCCATAATGTTATAACTTTTATCTGTTATTCTGGTAATTTTTTGTTGGAAGTCCCCGATAATCTAAAAATATGGTACTCTTCTCTCTTCCCATCACTAAATTGACAATAGCTGATTGGCTCTGAAATACAATAAATAGAAAAATCTTATATCTCCATTTTGAAATAAATTTTAAATAAGCTTTAAGTGTTAAACTACTAAATATCACATGATCACCATTTTCTTACTGATGAAAGTCATAAACTAGAAAATAGTCTGGGGGGTATTGGATAAGTAAGAACTAGATAGGGATTTTATGCACAAGCCTCTTGCATTACTCTGGCTTGCATTGGATGGACTATTGCATGGAAAGTTTTGTCTTTGTTTTAAGCTTAAAGTGATTAATATAAAATTTTATCAATCTAATATGGTAACATTTATTCTATCAAGCACATGACTAATGATAGAATATTGCATTGTTATTATATCTAGTGTCTAAACTTTTAGTATTTTTAATTCTAAATGTCAAATAATGATTTTAAAAGCATTTATTATATGCCAAATTTGAATAAAGAAAAAAAAATTTACATATATATTTATTTTAAAAAATAACAATCTAAGAGTATTTTTTTTTGACTATTTATAAAGGTATGTGATTTGCACTGTATGGATGAAAGATATAAATGAGTTTTTTTGAGATAATTGCTGCATTGGCTTCTTGTTAGTATTATTATTGAACAAATATTTCAGATGTATTTCATCTGTTATCATAAATACATAGGTATCTTTGTAGTTGTGGTGGATATTGTGACATGTGCTAACAGAAGAATGTTTGTTTATTATGAAATGCATTTTGAAAGTCATTTATCTTTTACAGAAGTCTTTGCTCATATGTTTCAAACATGTATTAGTGGTATGAATATTTTAAGTATTTCTAAAAAGAATATTATAGTGGACAATGAGAAATAAAATTGAACCATTCCATTTATATTTAATTAAAAAATATAGATATATTAATTTTTAACTGAGGTTTAAAGTTTATATTTGGGCTAAAAACGATACAATAATTTCTAGTTTAATAAATCATCAGTAGTAATAATTAAGACATTTATCTGAAGTCAATGATATCAACGTTCTGAATGTAGAAAGGTTGATACTTGTAAATCAAAAAGTAATGATTCAGTATGAAGATATGTGTATGAGTGGCAATCTGGACCAACTGTAAAATGCTGCTGATTCAACATGAAATGCTCTCGAAAAAATCATTTATCTTTTTCAATTATCTTTTTTTATTTGATTCAAAAATATGCAGTGAAATCAACATTTTAATTAGATCTAAAAAAATTTACACATTGAAACAAAAAAATGCATTTGGATTAATTGTTCTTTGCGTTTATGTTTAATTAATAAAACAGATACATTAGTCTTTCATTGCATTTAAGATTTATTACAGACTAAGAATGATATGGTAATCTCTTATCTGTTAAATAATTTGTAATAGTCATTAATGTACTTATCTTAAGTGATAATGAATGCAGAAATCTTAAAACTTGTCAATCAAATTGTAATAGTTGATTCTAAAGATACCAGACAAATTGTTTTTTGTTACCAATATTTATAGCAATTGAGTTATCCATTTGTTAGTTAATATTAGGCAAGATGTATCTAAAATACAAAAGGCTACAATAATAATAAAAGCAAATATATACTCAAAGCAATACAAAAAAACTATATTCACACACATATATAAAGCAAGTGAAAGTATGTTTTAATGACTTATTAATGTTTTAAAAAAATAATAAAACTATCTTTTATTAAAATTTATTAAGTATAATAATAATTTTTTTTAATCTATTTTTTTTTTGTTTCATTTTGAAATGATTTTTTTATATGTTTAACAATGAGCTTTAGTCATTAATTCGTTAAGCAGAGTTCTTGTTTTAAACTAAAAACCATAGTACTCCTGTTAGCTTACTTTCCTAAAGTAAATAGTGCCGACATCTATCTCATTTACAGCTACTATTCATAGACTTTTCTATGAGTACTAGAATGTCAATTCGTTCACATTCCTGTCATTAGTTTTGTATTTAATAATAATCTTTATTTAAATGAGAGAAATTATTGATTTTTTGTGGCCACTTTAATTATATCTATTTAAGGTTTACAAAATAACTGGGTTTTAACTTACATCATCATCATCTTTAGCTAAATAGTTATAAAACTGATTCATAAACTGCTTGTATTAGAGACTTCAATTATAAGCTAGTCACAATTATCTTATATAATTAGTATATATATATATTGTAACCTTTGGCTTTGCCAGTGAAGCTAGACTCTCACCTATTTAATCTCTTTTAAGTATAAAAGAGGCGGAAAAAATAATTTTTTCAATAACTTAATTTATTGCAAGTTAGCTTTATCAAAGCTTTATAATTAGATGCTAATTTAATTTATAAATTATTCCAAGTACTTTTATAAGTTCTGAACATTATTAAAACTTTAATATTTTATTATATTAATCTAAACTTGTTTATAGTTAAACTAATTTTCAAGTATTTAAATTACAGATGTAATTTTTTGTTTGATAAGAAATTAGTGTTTGAATTAAACAGTAGTAATAATCAGGTCTAAATCTTTAATATCAGATATTAATATTAAATTTGATTACTTATAATGGAGCATTTCTATTCAAATTAACTATTAGTAAGAGGATATGTTTTTGGAAATAGGAACAAGATTTTTTTATTCACCATAGCTTGATTAATTTTCACTTTATAGTGTGTAAAAGAAGGTCCACCAGAACGTAATAAAATATGAAAATGTTACAATATAAATATTTTACATATATTCAATAATATATATTAAAAAAATATCAAAATATATATTCAATAAATTATACACAGATGTACCTGTATAATATTTCATTTATATATATAAGAAATAGACCCAATTGCATATCACTAGCTGAAATTTAAATACAAAAAGAACTTATTAATAGCACTTACTATTTGATTACATCAGCCATGCTACTTGTGAAACAAACATAATCTGAATAAAGCAACATAGATAAAATAAAAGATAACCTTTTATCTATAGACTGCAAAGATGTTAAATATATTGCAATTTAAACTAATATAAACAAGAAACATGGCATTCAACCAGCAAAGATCTTAATAACTAATAAACAAAGATTTTTTATTGTATATACAAAACAAGATTAATACAATTATTTTAAACTTTGAAAACTATAACAATATAAAAAATAGAATCAGTTGCACAAGGTATACTGAAATTAAAATTTAGTGAATGAACTTATTATCATTTAATATTTATATCTTATAAATAAGAGGTTATCTTTTACTTAGTTCCTTTATTCAGTCTTTATGTTTGTTTCACATGGAATACTACAGAAGTTTTCTAATATGTTTAAATTAATCTTGCATTTGTTTATTAATTATTAAGATTTTAGCTGATTTACTTTCCTGCTTCTTATCTTCATTGGTCTGAATTACAATATACTTAATAACTTCCACTTATAGGTAAGAGTTTGATCTTTTACTTGTATTACTTTATTCAGACTTTATGCTTGTTTAACAGATAATGCTGCTGAAGTAATCTAACATTAAGTGGTACTGATAAGTTCTATTATATATATATATAGTAATGGAATGAGATTTTACCTGATATGATAATAGGTTAGCTAGGTTATCACAGTAAGTAAAAGAGTCTATCTAGGATCTTTGCGTCTATATATCCACGTACAATTTAACTTCATTCGCTGGGAAACGAGAGTTTAAAACTCAAATACATGTTAAACGATATACATACACTCATTTTGTCTTTACCATCTTTTGTTTCCATTATTGTCAGGTTTCAGGCTCAGGAGAATCTGCATAGTCGTCTAGCTCAGGGTATATCAACATCACTTAAAATGTGAATATGCATAAATGTGTGTAGGTGTACGAGGATAGGTATGGATGCATGAAAATATTTATATAAAAATATGTGTACGTATGTGAGAAGATATGGCCAATTGAAATTTGAATATAGAAAAATACATTGAGAGTTTTTAATTTAAACACTTATATATATATTTAGCAAATATATTTACAATAAGTAACATTTTAATAACTAAATTTATAACAAAATATAAAATATTTAATTTAACATCTATGGTTATTCTTTGATTATAGTTTATTTCAATTATTACTCCAAACTCTTATCCCCTACAAAGAATAGCCATTTGATATTCATATTAGCATAAATGAAATTTATTTTATACCTACGATTGTCTAAATCATTCTTGCTTGCTAAATTATTATATTGAAATTATAATGTTTTATTTTCATTAACTTGATAGATTAAATTCATATCCATCATAGTGATGATATGGGATTCCCTGTTATATAATATAATTATAATAAAGACAGGAAAGACTACTTATAATAGAACTAATTAATCAAGAATAACATTTAACTGAAACATTAGTATAAACAATATATATATATATATATATATATATAACAGTGTAACTGTACAAATGTTGGGAATAAATATGTATTAGGCAAAATCTTACCTTTCCCTCGATGATGATTGGATTTGCAAGAAAGCAAGTTCTCATTGTAATCAATATTTTATTTTAATTTATAATGGTAATAATATTTATCCATATTAAAGAGAAGATATGAATGAAGATATTTACACAAAATATATAACGAAATAAAATTTATGACCCTAGTGAATAATTATAATAATTTCCATTAATCTATTCCAGGTATAGATGGTAAAATGTGAGTGTTGTAGAGCATCCATTGAATCACTTATAATTTCCCTTCTTAGAACTTTTGTTTTGGAGTGTGAAGTTGTTTGATCCATTTATTAATAGTAAATTTGATGTTTTGCAGCATAGATATGTGCTAGATCAATTTCATCCTAGTTTGGACAATTATAGCTTCATGAGTGATGACTTTCTTTCCCCGATGTGACTTTACAATTAGCAATTCATGGTTGTCTGTATTGTTATTTATATATTTTTACTAAAATCTCTTGAATATATAAATTTATTAAGCACTAGCAGATATTTAATAATAATGTGCAAGGCTAAAACCTTCAACAGAAGCACCTTAAAATGCTTATGTGACAGCTAATCAGATGTAATAATGACTGCACATTGAACTCTCAATTCAAGAACACAAGCCAAAACACAAGAAAAAGATGGGACCCACCTTCTTCTATACCTAAATTTATATATAAATAAGTCAGACTCAAGCATTCTGAACTAAGAGCGAAGCTTAAAACATCTTCACATTTAATTCACTAAATATTATATATATAAATAAACAACACAAAATCTTTCGATTTACAATGAAGCAATTTTTAAATCTAATGAAATGATTAACGAATGTAAATATATAAATTTATTAAGCACTAGCAGATATGTAATAATAATGTATAAGGCTAAAACTCCTCGACAGAAGCGCCTTAAAATGCTTATGTGACAACCAGTCAGATGTAATAATGACTGCACATGGAACTCTCAATTCAATCTCTTGAATAAATTAAGAGCAATATTTTTTTTACTATTAGATATCCTTAATTATAGATAATTCAATCTACGATTTAAAATTTAAAATTTTTTGAATATTCGAATAATTTGAATTTAATTTTGAAGATTTCTCGTTTGAATTCCTCAGTTGGCTAGTTTTGACTCTAGATGCTTTTTACTCCTTTCTTGAATACCCAAATAGTTATTTTTATTAATATTTCATCTCAATGGTGGCTGGTATTTCTATTCCAACTGTAAGTTCAAATTCTCTGCTTAAATTCATGCAGGCTGTTCAGCGGATGAGAAATTTTTATCTGAATTCAGAAAAAAGCTCATTGTTTTTTATATTTTTTTATTATTATTATGAGGACATTCTGTAAAAAGTAATTTTGATGACTTTGAATAGCATGTTCATGATTTTGATTGAGATTAATTGTTTACATCTTTATTAATAATTATTATATACAAATAATATGTTAATAACAACAAAATTATGTTATTTCTTTACTTTAAAATAATCTTTCATTTCTTGCTTGCATTTATTCTATCCGATCTTGTTTCCCTCCTATTGCTGTAGTGTATCAGAGTTACATCACAATTAATGAGATAATTTTAATAAACGTTAGTTGTAATGTATGTGTTTTATAGTTTAATTCAAGTAAGTATTTATCTTTTGTTTATGTTGGGGTTTAAATTTATATAACAACTAATGGTTTACCAGTTATAGTGCTTCATTTTTATTAATGTAGTGTTTAGTAAAAAATATTATTATATTGGGTCTTGGATTCGAATTGGCCAAAGGGTGTGTAAATGATAATGGAGGGTGTAAGGCCACACCTTACAAAAGGGTATGTAAATGATATATATATATATTAGTAAATACAGTAATTAAAATTCTTTTTTTTTGAAAAGGGCAAAACAATATAATTGTCACTTAGGAGAGCTTTCAACTATCTTCATAGTCTTTGTCAACTAGTACTTTGAAATGTCAACTTTCCCATAATTCTGTGATTTTAACATTAGCTGCCTGCCTATTGATTAAGTTTTCCCTTATTTATATATTAGCATAACTTCCTTTATTTTTTTTTATTGTTATTTCTTTCAGTTTGCAATATTTTTAAATTATTATAATTGAAATTAAAACCATAAATGCATCATTTATTATGGTCATAGAAAACGGAAGCTGATACATTATTATTATCTTTGCAATTTTGTTTTAAATTTTGGACTCTTTTTAATAAGAACAAGTTTTCTTTCACTCTTTTCTCCAATGTACACCTTGATTTTCCGATATATCCACTACCATACCTATATATCCATTTATAAATGATAGAATTTTTGTTTGGAAATGAGGTTTTATCTTTGGAGTTATTTATTAATTTATTTAAAGTAGGAGGTGCATAAAATGCAATGTCACATATACTATTGTAAATTTTCCTTATGAAATTTGCTTATTAGTTCGAAGTATATGGTATTGATACCCAAATTTTATTAATAGAAGAATCAAAGCGATTATTTATATTTTTATATGTAGTATTAAAATTTTCAATAGTGTAATAAATACGATTATAATTATAACCAAATTTAACAATTCATTAGAATAAATTTCGATATTTTTGCATTTATCCAGTGAATATTTACAAAGATTATCATTTCTGAATAAAAATAACTTCAAACCTGCCATTTTATGTGACATTGGTACTCTTGATTTATATGACATATAGCCTCTTTTTGCTATTGGTTTAATAGTGATATAGTAATGCAGTTTACATATATTTTTGGTTATCTTAAGATCGAGAAATTGAACACACATTAAATTTTCATCTGTTTTCATCCATTTTAAGCCATTTATATTCTTTAATTCTTTAAATAAGTCTTTAATTGTATTTGGCTTGCCACATACTAAAACATTGAGATACTGATAATATAAAGTAATATTTTTTGATAACCTTCCTTTGTCAAAATACATTTTTCATATATAGAAATCACAAAATTATATATTTGGGCATAATGTTTTTTAAATTTAATGCGTGAGAAATAATTTCAATAGAAGCCATTCAATCAATTGATCCATACATTTCACTAACATCTAATGTATATAATACATCATTACCATCAATAATAATGTCACCAATTTTACTAACAGAATCAAATGATGAAGGTAATATATATTAAGAGTTTCTTCATTTTAAAAACTTTTATTCACCAAACAAGATACAATATCAAGAAATAGGTACATGGGGTTTATACAATCAAGCAGTACATATTGAGGGTGTCAAGGGTTTGTATTATAAACATTTAAGACAACATCACCATTGTTAAGTAATAAAAAGGAAATAAACATAGATAACCCTATTACATAATAATCATTCCAGAAATTGAGCAAATATGACATACAGTTTGTAACTTATATGTAGCTTCCCCAATTTAGCAGGATACATAAATGAATTTGAAAGTAATCACTAATTAAGTTTAGCATCAAAAATTACCTAATTAGGTGTAAATCACAGATATGATCAAATGATTATATAACCAAATACATAATTTATCTGAAAGGATTACACCACTTATAGCAATTGAGTGCCCATAAGTCTTGATAGGTTAAATGAGAGATAAAGCCACCAATGCAGGAGAATAGTGATTAAGAAGTCTATAATTAGTCCTACCTCTCAAAACACTTTTAATATATAGGTTTAGGGTATATACAATTCAATCACACTTGAACCTATAGTGTGATGGGTAATTGTTCATTATGTACTGATAAATCCCAAATTTCAGGTTGTTCAAGTTTAGGATCAGATACAAATGCAGGAAGTAAAGCAGACAATGTAGGCAAATCAATTAGCTTGTGATTACCCACTAAAGTTTTAGTTGCCCCGATTTGATCCAGCTGTGGGGCTGGACAAGTGCTTTTGTCAGATTCCTTAGCCTTGTGGAGGATTTTATGAGGTCTTCTCAAATAAGGTTTTACATCTGATTGTCCATATTCCAAAATTTATATAAATTGCCATATGTATGGTGCTGAAGTGACCCTTCTCAAAGGCTGGCCTAATCATCACACTGGCAGGGTCAGGGATAGACATTTTCCCCTGTACCAAGCCCTGAAGGCCAGACCATGAATCACATTGGTATAGGATATGGTCTATGGTCTCTTCCTGCTTGCCACACATAGGACACAAGGTTTTGATATTGTAATGTCTTTGGTAGTATAAGAAGACCCTTGTGGAAAGTGCCCCAAGGTTGACCTTGAGTAGGAAGTCCACATATTGGGCTTGAACCTGAGGAATTTGGTCCATTTGGTAAGTTTGGGAATTGCAACTGCGAATAAGATGGGAATACTTGTTTCCAATTGAACATCAGATGGTAGGTGTCCCAATATGTGAGGTTGGAGGCAAACAGGAAGCTAGAAGTTTTGATTCTCCTAAGCATGATTGTCACCTGTTGTTGAGACCAGAGGCTTCTGCATTTGGGCAGAGGTCTATTGGTCAGATCAACCTTCTCAATTGGAACAGGGCATTCAATGTCTATCTGGGAATTCACAAGTCTAACTAGGACATTATGTATTTCTTTGTATTTGAAATACTTTAATGGCATGCAAGGCTAAACCATCCAGGGGTTTGGGCATTTGTAGTAGATTCAGGCTGATGACAGGGGCCTCTCCCCCAGCCTAGCCTCATGCAAAGGGTCTCAACCCTTTTGATGAAGGTATTGGTTGGGGAAAATCCAGCAAGGTAGTTTATAATTTTTAGTAACATGACAGAATTAAGCAAGGTGTTTGCCCAATAAGGAAAGGTAAATTTTGGATAAGGAAGCAACTATTCTCTCAATCTTGGAGTGTAATATATTTCTCCATATTTCTCCTCATAACAGACATGAGGCAAGATGGAAACTAAGAAAGCTCTGCAGGTTCACTTTGAATCTGCTTAGGACTTGCTTCCCTGTCAGGATTGACCACATGGCCAATTTGCCTTCATTGATTCTCAGACCAAATTCACAGGTGAATTGGCCCAGGAGCTCTTCAAGTCTCTTGAGTTCATTGGAAGAAGAAAGAAACACAACTACATTATCCATGTAGAAGATGTGGTGAATGTTCTCTCACAGCAAAGCAATGACTATCTCTGGGACAGTAGCCTCAATGCTTAGCAGCAATGGATTCAAATAGGGTGAAAAGAGGAGAGTGCTTAGTAATAATCCCTATGAAATGGAAATACAGGGACTAAATCCTGGAGAAACTCGGTCATCCAATGAGAGAAACACCTCCTGATTTTGTAGGAGGTTCTCTGTAAGTTGGAGGTATGCCATAGGCATGTTCAGTCTCTCAAGTACACCAAGTAGTGTGTTGATTCTGATATAAATAAAGGCCCCAGCAAAGTCAAGCTGTATTGTGACCAGCTGGGATTTTCTTCTACTGCATACATGGTCAACTATAAAGCAAAATTGGTTGACAGCATCAGCAGTTACGCACTTTTTCTTGGCAAGCTAATAAGATGAGAGGTGACCAATGATATTTTCTTGAATGTCCTCCCTTATGAGACCCTCAATTGCCTTAATCAGAAGTGGCACCATAGAGATTGACTAAAGGTTGTCCAAGGCCAGGTGGGCCCTCCAACTTATCAATGAATCAACATGTTTCATAATAAAATGCCCCCCAAATCAACCATTAACCATAATGGTTCATTCTCTTTATGCAATTTTATATTTGAAAAGATCGTAGGACATATTACAGAAGAACGATAAATCTTATAATAAGTAAAATTTGTCTATCACATTATTTTTTGCTTTTTTAAAAATATTATTGATAAATTGAATATGCAAATTTTCTATATTTACTTTCCTAACTTTCATAAAATTATATATCAATATATCAATGGAATTTAATACAAGAAATGATACTTGGATTATCAAAGAATGGAGAAATGTAACTTTCAAAATAACAACTTAAAATGTAAATTGAAGTTTTTTTAGAACTGTAAAATGTTAAAATTATTTTCAAATGTTGTCAAATAAAAGTTAAGGGGTCTTGTAAGTTGCCTGTGAATAAGATATGCTATATGAAAATCACTATTTTATAAGTATAATTTCTACATGTAAATTTTTGATATTTGATAAAAGGCGATATTTAAAAACTTTAAATTATTTAATTTGTTTGCATAATTGAGATGATTGGTTTAATTTTAAAAGTAACTGTCAAGTGTCATTCAATCAATATTATGAAAAAATGTATAAAAAATTTTATTGAAAAATTAATTTCTTAATTGAAAAGAGCTTTACAAGTCAGTGTCAAGATAACAATTACATTAATTGTCTGATGCTGATGTTGATTTCCAACAAAAACATATATTAAATCTTGGTGCAAAATATGTTGGTGGTCAATGGAAAGATAGTGATCTAGAATTAAAATCTGCTGTTGAAAGTTCCTCAGACATAATTAAATGTGATTTAAATGTTTGCAGGGATTTAGTAAAAAAGTAAAAGAAAAGAATTTTAATTATACAATGAATTATAATTGGAATGTACAAATTTCTAAATTTAAAAAATTTACATCTGGTAATAATCTTGTATGTATAAAAGAAGATGAAGGATTAAGAATGTGTTCATTACTAAAATCTGATTATGAAGATAAAGTTATTACTTAAATGAATAATCTTAATTTTATGAAAGTTAGTAAACTCTCAGTGCCATCTTGTATTGCTGATCCAGCTGATCACACAATGTTGAAAAGATAAATAATCACCAATTTATCTTTTCAACATGTGTGTGTTCAGATGGGTCAGCAATAGAAGATGGCACTGAGAGTTGTGGGTCATGTGAAAGTCTGAGTTAAAATCCCACATATATTACATATATAAATGCAAGTGTTGAGCATGTACAATGTATTGAAAGTTAGTAAAGTAATTATAGAAAATTTGCATATTCAATTTATCAATAATATTTTTAAAAAAGCAAAAAATAATGTGAATGAGAATTTTACATATTATAAGATTTATCATTCTTCTGCAATATGTCCTAAGATCTTTTCAAATATAAAACTGCATAAAGAGAATGAACCATTATGGTTAATGGTGGATTGGGGGGAGTGGCATTTTATTATGAAACATGTCATTTAATTGAGAAAATGTTACATGAAATTCTTGGTTTTGGTAAATATACAATATGTTCATCATTTGATTTTATTGGTAAAATTTGTGACATTATTATTGATGTTAATGATGTATTATATACATTGGATGTTAGTGAAATGTACGGATTAATTGATCGAATGGCTACTATTGAAATTATTTCTCATGCATTAAATTTTAAAAATGTTAATGTTAAAACAATACAATTTGTAGTTGAACATTGAGCTTCATCGATAAAAAATATTTATGTAGTATTTAAGGATTTTTAGAAAATGTGTAATGGATGGCCAATTGGTCTGCCTACAGTTGCCCAAAAATGTAATTTTGTAATTTCTACATATGAAGAAAGTAGTTTGAAAGAGGAAGCTTATCAAAAAAATATTAATTTATATTATCAGTATGTCAATGATGTTTTTGTATGTGGCAAGCCAGATGCAATTAAAGACTTGTTTAAAGAATTAAATATAAATGGCTTAAAATGGATCAAAACAGATGAAAATTTAATTTGTGTTCAATTTCTTGATGTTAAGATAACCAGAAATATATGTAAACTGGATAATTATATGACTATTAAACCAATAGCAAAAAGTGTCTATATACCATATAAATCAAGAGTATCAATGTCACATAAAATGGCAGGTTTGAAGTTCTTTTTATTCAGAAATGATAATCTTTATAAGTATTCATTGAATAAATGCAAAAATATCGAAATGTATTTTAATGAATTATTAAATGTTGGTTATAATTATAATCATATTTATTATACTATTGAAAATTTCAATACTAAATATAAACATAAAAATATAAATAATCACTTTCATTCTTTTATTAATAAAATTTAGATATCAATACCATATATTTTGAAACAATAAGCAAATTTCATAAAGAAACTTTATAATGGTATATGTAGCATTGCATTTTACACACCTCCTACTTTAAATAAATTAATAAATAACTCCAAAGATAAAAACTCATTTACAAACAAAAATTGTATCATTTATTAAAGAATATGTGGGTGTGGTAGCAGATATATAGAGGAATCAAGGTGTACATTGAAGAAAAGAACAAAAGAACATTTGTTGTTATTAAAAAGAATCCAGAATACAAAATTGCAAAGATAATAATGTATCAGCTTCCATTTTCTATGACCATAATAAATGAGGCATTTATGGTTTTAATTTCAATTATAATAATATAAAATATTGCAAACTGAAAGAAATAATAAAAAAATAAAGGAAGCTATGCTAATATATAAAATACAGGCAAAACTTAATCAATAAGCAGGCAGTTAATGTTAAAATCATGGAATTATGGGAAAGTTATCTTTCAAAGTACTAGTTGACAAAGACTATGAGGATAGTTGAAAGCTCTCCTAAGTGACTATTATATTTTTTGTCCTTTTTTTTTAATTACTGTATTTACTAATATTTAATGATAAGTTTGCATATATTACTTCAAAAAAATAGACATTGATTTATAATATTATTACATATATATATTATAACGGTCGGCAAAAGTCAATTAGTCTTACTGTATCTGCCATACAGGATGCCACCAGGCATTTGAACCTGGAAAATTTATATAGTAGGCAGATACGTAAGTTAAGAAAAAAAATTTTTTTATATATATTTTATTCCGACCGTCAGCCCAATGCCACTAGCTCAGTCAGATGCAGAGATTTATAAAATATGAATTCTTATCTAATAATATTTCAATTAAAAAATAAATAAAAGAAGCCACTGCCAGTAATAACACACAACAAACATTTATTAAACATATCCATAAAATTTAGCATTATTATTTTAGTATGTTTATTTTAGCATTTAATTACATTTTTAACTTTTATTTTTGAAGTTTGCACAGATGAATTTAATATTTTATTGAAGTGTCAAGTATGAATAAACTACATAGATTGCATTTGAAAAGAAAATATTCTATCCTTTATTTAACCTTAGGCCAAAAGTTCGCAGTCAAACTAACGTCAATCCATCTGATACATCGATGTATTCAATGCAGCATGAAATACGACAGCACAAATACCATACTGTCAGGAATGTACATCTGAACAACATAGTTAAAGAAGACATTGACTTTCATCAAGAACAGGAATACTACATCTGTCTTACGAGAAGAGCAATAAAAAAAACTCCATAGGAAGGGACTGCATTTTCCGTCTTACTATCCCATTCTGTAGGCAAAAAGGGGGTGTGCGGCATAATATGTGATCCTGCAAATAGCGGACCTCATACTACATTTACTAATTACACCGATATATTCAATCCATTGACCCAATTTAACTACGAAACAAATAACCTAAGATTTACCTTCCCTTAATTAAACTAATATAACATTATGAATCTATGCAGCCATTTACGCCCGACTTAAATTTAGCATTTATTAAGTTTAGTTTAACGAAATAACAAAAATCGTAATAAAATTAAAGAACAAAAAAATAAAAATAAATGGAAATGATTTTAAAAAAATACATTCAATAAAATAATTAATAAATAATTTAGTCAGATAGGAAATTCTACCTACTTCTATTTAAATATTGAGACGTTTTTGGCATTAAAGTTCTTACTGTTTTGAAAATGTTCATTAGCTAGATAGATAGTTCTTACAGTTTTTTTTAAAAAAAGTCCTTAGTTTCTAATTGCTTGTAATTTGGAGGTGTTAATTCCCACAAAGTCATGAGATCGGTTTGCAGTTAGCCATTGGTCCTTTATTGTAGCTGATATTTTATTGCCAGGCCCAGATGTCCTATAGTCTGCAATATGGGAAAACGATGTTTCATTTTTTTAGAACAACTGAAGGAATTGAAAGTGCATCTTTCAAACCCTTCTCCTCCAACTCTTCTCCGACTTAACACATATCACCACTCTCTATCACATCTCTTCCCTTTTATAATAAACTTTTGGATCCAGTGGGTGTTACATCATGATGATGATGATCCTTTCGTTGAGGTCCATTTTCTCAGGGATTTCTTTTATTGGCTATTAGTTTCTATTGTTTTTTCTCTCCTATCTGACCTTTACTTCTACATTTTGGAATGCCCAAGAGCTAGTTTACTTTTACTAATTAAAATAATCACTTCCATTTTATACTATAGAGTTAATTAAATTATTGTACATTGTTTTTTATCTTTAAATCCTTCAAGTCTCTTTCTTAATATTTAGTTTTAAAACTTTTTCTTTAATAAAGTTTTCTTTTAATAATTTGTCATCTGTGCAATTTTATATATTAGAGTTTAGATGATTTTTAATTTTCAATTTTTAATTATTAAAAAAGAAGTTTTTATTTGCGAACTTTTATTTTTCATGTCTAATTTTAAAAAAATAATGTAACGGCGTATGTGCCTGTTACAATATATATATATATAATGGGAAACTAAGAAAATTAAAAGAAAATAAAGATTATGTAAGTCATCTAGATTTTGCAGATGATGTAATTGTTTTTGCTAATAATGCTCTAGAGCATCAGGAAATGTTGCAAGACTTATCAGATGAAAGGAAGAAAGTAGGACTAAAGGTAAATGTTAAAAAGAATAAAGTAATGTTCAATGGATTTTTTTCAAAAGCTGAAAATAAAGATTGATAATGAGTTAGAAGAGCCTCCAATTGATATTATTTAAAGTATATAATTTTTTAAATTTAATATTATAAATAATACAAAATATACTTCTGTTATTTATTACAATTAATCTTAAAAATTTACAAAAATTTTCAACACATCTAGCCAGAGAAATAAGGTGTCTATAATTAATAAAAGCACGGAAGATATTTATAATATATACTTATTAAACTGGATTCAAATTTATGCAGATTTTCAAGCAGATCAATTTAGGTTCAAAACCTTAGAATGATTTGAATTTCCGCTTTTTAGAAATGGTATGTAAAATAGAGTTAAAGATAATTGCTGGATGATTGCATTTTTTTCAACATTGAATCCGAAGCATCATTGATAAAGGTAAATACCAGAAACTGGATTGCAGTTGAGAATTTAAATACTATGGTTAAGAATTTTATATGCATTTAGTATCATTAATTATTTATGATTATGCTACATAGCATTAGAATGGAGAGCTTATGCTGTCTTCTCATGTTGTTTAAGCTGACGTTTTGCTGATTTAATGTTATTAAGACATAAATTTATTATATTGCAGAATACAGTGATGATTTCTAGTCATAGTATTTGTGTAAACATTCATAAAATTAAATAAATATTTAGTCAATAGTAAAAGAATGAAAACGATTATTAATCGATAAAAAGTGTTTTATGATTTTGTTGTTAGTATGTTAAGCTACTACAGTTATGGTCAGAAATTCAAATCCAAATACAGATATAAAATGTTTTTAATATCTAACTAATAACTGGATCAATAAGCCAATCAAGTTCATCAGTATGTGCTATTAGTTACAGAAAAATGATTTATAGATAGTTGGTTTAGTTAGATGAAAGAGAATATATGTTTTTTGTGACTGTATTCAAATTCTGTCTTCACTATAGTTGTATGCTTAGGGGTGCTGAGTCTATGATTATCTTTTATCTTTATTTAAATGTAGAAAAAACGTTTCCAGACTAAAGTAAAATAAAATTTATGATCATTCTATATATAAAAAATAATCATTCCACTTCTTAGCATGTATTGATGTGATGTGATGTACTGTGACTTCTTAAACAGTCAGGAATCTCTCAGTAATTGTATACAAAGAAACTTGTTAGCCACTTTATTTTCCATTCTCTACTCTAAATTTTTCTATATTCTGCTCCATCCCATTTTCACAACATAATCTTTGTCAACTCTATGGTCTTTATATCTAAATCCCCCTGATCTTTTCCCAAACCTAGCATTATATTATTTTAGACAGAGCTGACATCTATGAACATTATAATTAACTAAGTAAGTTTTGAACAAAACATTTCCATGATCAATTTCTAGCTAAATCAGAACTTAGTCATGAATAATATTTGAGGGTCATCTATGTCTCTTGATTTATTTAATATTTTCATTATTTACCTAGAGTAATGATAGAGGTCACCATTTGAATATATATTAAGAAATTGCTATAGCATATAAAAAAGAAATATATTACTAACATGTATTTTTTTATTTCTTTAATTTTTTTTAGGAAAATGATTGTGATATTTCCAATTATGATTTTATTATTAACTGTCAGTGTCTTCTGGATAACATCTGCACAAGATGCTGGTGAAATTTTAGAGAAATTATCCCACTCAGTTATGCAGTGTGTAACTGATATCATTGGTACAGATGTTGATTTTAATCTAAAGTTTCCTGAAGAAATAGAACTGGAAGTTGAAGATGCGTATAAAAATATATCTTCTCTGTTGAGTGAAACTCGCATTAAAGTCTTGGAAATTGTATTGTAAACACTGAAATAAAGAACTGAAGAGAATGTTTTATTTTGCCTTTGTTTTTATTTATATATGAGTATACATATTAAAATTAGATTTTGATGTAAAATATTTGCAAATTACACAGTGTATCCTATGAAAAGATGATTAGTTCTCTCCCAAATTGTTTGAAGCATCATCTTTGAATGAACATATGTGTTACATAACAAACTAGCTTATTTATTCACACAAAAATTTGAAAGAGCTAGAGTCTCACAATCAGAAGATATGATCTTAATCCTTGCTGTAACAATATTTTCACATCAAAGTTTGAAATGATTTCATGTGTAGCAATGAAATCATGAATTGTAATAATGTTTTCAAGGGGTTTTCAAGATTTCATCATTGTGGAAGATCTCAGAAAATGGTTCATTAAAGTAAGAAACACAATGCCACACTTTCTATGATCCAGATATGTTAGCACTTAAAAATTTTGTAGTAAGTAGTTGAGCTATGTCATTACATATTGTTTTAGGGGCACTGCAGGAATGTTGAAGAAAGAACTAATCACCTTTTCAATATTATTTTTGTTTTCATCAATGCATCATTCTCAATTTTACCATAAAAGAAACATCCATCAGAATAAAAATTGAACTATTCTTTTTTATTTTATACACATTTTATAAACAATATTTACATATCAAATGAGCTGTAGATAGAAAACAATCAAATCTCCACACCCATATTTACAGTTCAGTATTTTTTCATTACATCACTGTCATACAACAGAGGAACTTGTTTCTATGATGAAAAATCATTGCACAGTAGTGTATTCTTAGGTTCTTAATCATGGCTAGTCACTATATTTATTTTACATTTTTAGAAGTAGATATCTACATCTTGCTTTAAGGCTATCCAATTAACTAATCTTCTATATCAACACAAAGGCTAAAAGTGACAGCTAGTTCATCAAATCATGTTTTGTGCATAACACCAGCACTATCAAACAGTAACACATTGCATTTAAATTAGAAACACATCAATAACTTCAATGGTATAATAAAACCTTAATTCTTAAAAATGCATTATAATTCATAATAGTATATTTAGTAGGGATCTTAATTTATATTGTTTTTTGGTCCCATAGTTAGCTTTTAATTTGATTTATATTTAAGGGATAAATTATGACCTTATTTCATTGGATTAACTTCCTGATTTACTATTTATAAGTAAAAATGCATTTTCAAAAGTTAATATGTTTATTTACCTAAAGATGATATAAATGAGTGGGGTCAATAACATCACATGATTTTTGCTTGCAAATTTTGCTATATATTAGTTTTCTTTCCAATCTTAATATGTTTTAGCCAACTAATGCAAGCTTTAACAATCAATAAATGCCAAGAGATATTGTTTAATAAATCCTTGTTCAGTATTCTCCTACCTTAATATCTCCAGACTTGTTTTCTAGCTTATGGTTTTCATATCAGTTAATAGTTTTAGGATTTTTGAATAGTGCGCTTAGATCTTTTGGATCTAATCCACCTTTCTTCTAATAGCCATTTTTACCCCTTTTTGGTCTACTATTATGCTATTGATTACTAAAGCTTACACTAGATGGCATAAATGTAATGAGATTGAAAGAAAATGACTAATAAACCTGAATTACAGTAATTTACTGCAAATAAACTTGAAATTATGATATTGAAGATTCATAAAAGATACAATCTAGACTATTTTACAATAGCTATTCAGTCAAGAAAATATATTTTAAATTATTTGCTTTTTTAAAGATTTCTTTATCTGTATTTTCAATGTATGTAGATATTTAAAAAAAACTATATCTTAAGCTATAATATAATGGACTGTAATAAAGACAGTTTGATGAAGTTTAACTTCAGAATTTATGTTTATATTAAATAATACATTTACATCTAAAAATGCACTCAGCATTAACCAACATGTGTTAAATTTATAACATATCATTTTATGTGATATGATGTAGGATTACTTTTTCTTGAAGTCAGAAATTTCTATCTATAGGTTGTTTCAGAACAAAAATAAAGTGCCCTCTATGCAACTCTACATGAAATAATTTATTAATCACATATATGGTAATGAACATTTGAATTGTAAATAATAAATATAGATGGCAATACAATCAGTGTCAAGGATACCCTTTCATCAGCTGTGCCAATTCCTTAAATAGCACTAACCACCATACAGAATAGACTAAGATCTTAATTTTACATAAAGCAAGTGTTACTTGACTTATTTGAAAGTCTGAAAAATATGCATAATTATGAAACATGTTGCTTTATATAATGAGAATCTACATATTACTATATTCTTGTTAAGTAAAAGTTTTGTTTACGATTTCATTTTTATAAAATGGTGCTAATCCTTGAGGAAAAGATAACATAAACATTGTGCTATTAAATATTGCGCTAAAAGAGAAAAAACATGGCAAACTGACCACTGATAATGACAAAAGTTATAATTCCCTATTATCTGGTTATGTCCATCCACTTTTGCATTAAAACTTACCACATCTTAGTGAACTCATACAGTCTTCATTAATGCCTAAATAAATTGATCTCAAGTATGTAAACTAGCCTTATTTTAAAGATTCAAATTCTTTGAACAATGATGTAAATAATGGTTTACTATGACATCCAATAATAAAAGATGGATAATTACTATAAATTAGTATTCAGTCCGTGATTACAAGATGTAAGACCAGTTTCTCCCAAAGGAACTCACTGTTTTCTCTGTTCTTAACATGTAGTAAGCATTGTATATCACAGTGTTGACAGTGTTCAAATGCAAATGGCCTATATATGACATATTGTAGTAATTTGAATATAAATGTACACGTGGTAAAGGGGCCCGAGACAAATATATATAAATTTACTCAAGTAGCAAAGGTATATGTGGATGCAAAATATTGCATGAATTCACAAATGGTGTGATAAATCTACAGTAAGTTAATATCTTTAAATTGAATAAAAGCTTAATATATACTGATTTGTCTTACCATGAAAATGTAAAAAAATAAATATGGAAAAACTCTATATTCTGGTAAAAAATATTTAAAATTGTATGTTGTATTAATAAACATTAATTACATCATTTCAATCATCCAAAAATCTATGAATTTAAATATTTATATTATTTTCGCCACTAAATTATTTTAATTTTTTTTTGTTAATAATAATAAAAATAGAAAATTATAATACTATTATAAACTGATTTATTATGTGTCAGATAAAAAAGAAATTATTTTTCCAAAAGATTTCGCCTTAAGATCAAACCCTATTATCATTAATTGATGTTTAAGTTGTAATCAGTTTTACAGACTAAAAATTTCTTCTTTAATTCCGCCAATGGCCATCTGAATTTTCATCGCTTCTTCGTTTAATTGCCTTTGAGCACCTGAATCTTTTACAGTTTCGACAAAGTCGTCAAATAATCTCTTGGTGACGGCTTCACATTTCCTATTCTCTTCTTTTAAATTCTTCCATTCTTTCTCGTACTTGCTTCCTTCAGAAAATGTCAAGAGAATAAGAAAGGCACAGACCAATAAATGACGGCACATTTTCCCCTGTAAATTAATAAAGATACTTCATCATTAGTACTAGACAAAATGTATATAAATTATTATATATATATATATTTTAAAAAAAAAACAACTTAGTAGATATTTAAAATTGTTTTAATTATATGTTTTTTTTTTTTGTTAATATTAATTTAATTGTAGGAATTAATCAATCTTTAAATAGAACATTATTCAGAGTAAAGACATTTTTGACAATCTTTCACAGAATAAGAATTACATTTTCTGGATGATCAGTATTTAATCACTTTTCCACTTTTGTTTATCCATGAACTAGAAATATCTATATACCTATTTACTGACTAATATTGTGTGATTAGTTGGGTTAGCATGGACCTACTCCTTGCAAGAGAAATGCTAAACCTGATTGGAATCTATAAAATAATTTTAATTGCAGTTTGAAATATTATCTCTACACGGGAAGACCTTAGATAACTGTGTGTGAATGTATATATTAAATGTGTTCACCGACTAGAGATGTAAATATGGAAATTACAAATGGAGTTTTACGTATATTAAACTAAAATAAATGTTCAGTTCTCATAGAACCAGGAAATCGATAATTGACTAGTTCGAGCTGAACCGCAAGATCTAGAAATGCCACGAACACTACATTTATGTTAAAGGTGGTTACTGTGTCCAGCGGCACTCTATTGCCTGCTGGATTCCAAATATAAATAACACAAATAATTAATAATTAATGAGGCGGCTCGGCAAATAAATTTAAGTAACAAGAATTTATTTTACAGAGTTATATGGAGATAATCAATCTTGTTTAATATATACATATATGACAATTATATACACATACTATATAAATTACGACCCAAAAGCGTAACAAAATAATAATAAGATCAATATGACCTGTTATACTGTTCCTAAGTTTACTTTTGAACGTCCGGAGGTAAACTTCTTCGCAAGGCTAAGTGAAGGAAGGAGCTGACTGGAGCACCAAGGAAATGGCACATCTGCCTTTCAAGAGCTTCACTTAGCAAGTGTTCTCTCTCAGTTCTATTCTAGATATTTTTCACCTTCTCGTTGTTTTTAGTGTAGACTCCCTTGATTGGCCATCCGCTGTCCACGTGGTTGTCATCTCTTGAGTTACCATATTCGATCCCTGATCAGATAACGCAATAACCTTAGAATTGTCTATTTTAAGCAATGTTTCTATTATCATTAAATCTGATCAGGAACTAAACATTCAGGGTTGCAATGGCTTGGTTTACATTACCTTAATCCTTTGGCCGGATTCATCTAACTTTTTTTTTTCATATGTCGTGGCATCGGCCGGGAGGCGAACCCACAACCGTCTGCAACCAATTACTTGCTTGCAAGGCGTCTGCGATGACCTCTCGGCTAACAACGCTTGACATCTAACTTTCTTGATAAGTTAGTTTATAGTTTTTCCATTAATTCAACTATTTAATTAAATTAATTGCTTTTATAAAATATTGTGAATGCCATTGGCATCCACGCACATACATTTAGTTTACCGTTATAATATCATTTATAACACTTATTTTGTGTAAATATAAACACACACACACATTTAGCAATCCGTTTAGTTTTACAATTATAATATTACGTAACTAATACTATTTATTTTGTGTATACATAAATATATACACACATTTAGCAGTAGTCAGACAAGCAGAAATAATTATAATACACAAGAAAACTTTGTAATTAAAATTTGACATTTATTGCCAACAAGATAACAACTGTAAGTTAAATTAACAACACTTAATATATATAACTTAACAATTAATATCATTATATAGATTTGTATTATAATAACACGTATGATACTTGGGCCATAGAAGCACCCAAAAACATAATAAAGTTGGTGTGGCCTGCAAAAGGTAAATTAATAAAGAAAATTTCTGTGCTATCTGACCCTTCTTCACGCAACAAGAGCACACTATTTCTTTCATCTTTCTCTTAGCGGGCTGATATTTATTTTTAGTTTTTCTTATAAATGCACTACCTTTATTATTAGTAGTAAAATTCTGGAACTCCTTTGATTGATCAAGCACTATTTCATGGGCTACTTCCATTTTCATTGTTTCAATATATGTCAATCTCTTATGGTTAGCAACTGCTGTCTAAGATGGCATTCTATTATGTTTTAATTTACAAAATTATTATTATAACACTAACCATTTCAATGTATACACCGTTGCTGAAAACATGTTCTTTAATAAAAAAAAATATTGCATTTAACAGGATATTTGTTAAATATAATATTTTTATTAAAAATCACGATTTTAATGGTAGATTTCTGTCTTTTTAATTGTTGTTAAACAACTCCATTCATCATCATCATGTTCAACCATTACCAATCCACTGCAAGATGAAGTTCAATCCATTTTCTCTTCTCCACACCACCCCTGCATATTTTCTTATTTCATCCATCCATCTCACATGTGGTCCCTTCCTGTGTCTTTTGCAATCTCTTGGAATCCAGTTTAAGATTTCAACTCCATTAAATATTATATAGGTCTTATACTCTTGATTTGTCAGAAACTATGATTAATTGTTTATTTATGAGGAATTCCACAATATTTGTTTTTTCCTTGAATCATTTAACATGAATACCCTTTCTAAACATTAATATAGAAAGAGACAGATAGCTAATACTTGAATGTGTGAGTGACTAGTCAGTTAAACAGATAAATAGGGTTATATTTTTATATTTTTAACCCTCTTTGTATAAAGGTTTTCATTGAAACATTTTATTTTGATTTTTAAGATAGTGTCATTTAATATATCCGTGCAAATGTCAAGCATGGTCCTTTAATGTTTTGGTCTTCATTTGGTTTGGCAGTCGGACATAACTTTGCAGGCTTTGAAGTAATAAACATGTTTATAAATATTCTGTAATATGTTTTTATAGTTTTATGTTTATGATTGACATAAGTCATCTATAAAAATAAGACTATAAAAATATATTATTGTTAATAAATGCTTATAATTTATTTTAAGTCAAATATTAATATTTGCTCATTTATTTTTTTAAATTTTTTTATATATTTTTAATTGTGTTAATGTTTTTATGGTTTCATTTATTAATTGTAAAATTAATTTTAATATTTATTATGCATGATTTACGGTTTTTAATTTGTTTGATATTCCCAACTCTTTACTCACCCTTGTGCATATTGTCAGAATACCTTCCATATCTTCTCTACTTTCTGTGCAGAAGAACACATCATTCAAAAATAAAAGATCCAACTGTATATACTCCCTTGGCACCTATTAATAGTATTTCTACTCCTCTTCCTAATCTATCTCTTGCTCTCTCCATTGCTTTCAAATATAACAAAAATAGATTATGTGACATAGGGCATTCTTGCCTTAGTCCCAGCCCATGTTTAACTTTAACTGATTCTATATTTCCTAATTGGTACGTATAGTAATTAATTTTTATATAATCTCTTAATAAGATTTATTAAAGCTTTCCATTCCCAAATTTACTAAACTTACCGATAATATATTTCTATTTACTCTATCACATGCCTTCTCTATATTTATAAAAACCACATATAACTGTCTACCTATAGTTCTACTCTTATCTATAAGTTGTGTAACTACAAATAAACTATCTCCTATATGCCTGTCTATTCAAAAACCTTCTTACATTTCTCCTACTATATTATTTTCTTCTATCCATTTTGTGACCCTTCCAGCTATCATATATGCAAAAACTTTATATAACACTGATGTTACCACTATCAGCCTATAATTGTTTAACTTTCTATGATCCTTATCCTTTTCTTTAAATATTAGTCTTACTCTTTTATTATTCCATCTATCTGGAAAATCTCTCCTCTGTACCATCTTTTTAAAACATGATAATGGGCTTAATTTTGCACCATTTCCTAAATTCATTACCATCTCTGCTGCCCATCCATCTAAATCTCTTGCATTTTCATTTTTCAATTTCTTCCTTGCCTCATTCAATTCATTTTTTGTAAACCTAATATTTACATTACTATATGCTTTTATGCTTGTTATTACTCTTTCCTTCACATCTAACATCTTTTCTATATCCATTTCATACTTATTTAAGATTGTCTCTAATTCTTCTCTATAGCTGCACTCTATTCTCTCATTATCTAGTTATACTATTTCTCTTTATCCTACATTCTTTCTTTTAAAGTATTATTCCCATCTCTCCCACTTTTATTAGTATCCTCCAACAATTTATTATTTAAATTTCATTCTCTGTCTATAATTATCTATTTTAACCAACTTCTTTTGTTCAAAATACTTTACCCAATTAACATTAATATTTTCTTCACTTTCTTTGTTCTTAATACCACATTTACACTTATACTCTGCATGTTTTTTTCTCTTTCTTTTACACTTTTACTAACTCTCACTCTTCTATTACTCTTATTCTTCTGAATATTCTCACCTAAAACCCTATTTGTCATTTTTTCTACTGCACCATACCAGTCCTTATATTCATCCCCAACCAACTTTTCCATGATTTCTTCAACTTTTATTTTATATTTTTCTAACATATTCTTACCATTTCAGTCTTTATCCATATATTTCACTATCCTTTTTACTTTTATTATTATTTTTCATTACATTACTAACCATTTCTATTTTAAAGAAATTATGATCACAATTACATACTCTCTCTTCATTATCAAACACTTTAATTTTCTGTATGTTATTTATTCCCTCTTTCTCTACTAATACATAATTTATTGCATGAAATACATTATTTCTGGATCATATATATTCTCCCTCATAAATATTTGATAAATTTCCAGTGATCAAATTCACTCTCTGACAAAAATTCTTCAAAAGCTGTCCATTCTTATTATCTGCATCATCAATTTTTTGAATATCCCCATTCATATCCTTTGTAACCATTATTTTCTTCCCCCTTTTTTGAAACTCTGTATATCCTTAATTAGGCATCCATATATGTTACTGTTTCACTCTATTATAGTTTGACTATCTCCAGTGGCCATCTACACTATAACCACCATCCATTCTTATCTTCCTAACTTTAGTTTAAAGCCCAAATATTCTTGACCTTTAACAGTAATTAAATATTTTTTTGACATAACTCCTATACCACCACCCCCTTTTTTTTTCTACTTATACTCTGCCATACTAAGTCTTTCAGTATAAATTTATTCTTCTCTTAGATGAGTTGCCACTACTGCTAGTACTTCAAGCTCATCTATTTTAACTGCTTTGTTTAATTCCAGCCACTTTCTGGTCCCCTACCACTTTGTATATTCAAATATATAATTTTAACAATTTCATCTTTCCTAACTACTTTTTTATAAATTCTTTTGACTTTTTCTTGTCCATTATATTTATAAGTAACTTGCCTACCATTAATTTTAGAAGATGATTTCCTCTCCACATCTACATTTATATCTAAATCACCTACTCTTTATTTATTTTTTTGCATCCCATCCATTCTTTTTCTTTCTTAGTATTTGTTTAAACATGCACTTAACATCAAACCAAGAAATGAAAGTGGATAAGATCTACTGTCTGTATACCTGAGTTATATTTTATTGAATTACTAGGGTACTCACCTCACGTGATTTCATATATCTGAGTTATAATCCTTGTTGTTAATAATTTGCTTATAATTATTGATAGTGGGATATCTTGAGAAATCTAATTACAGAAATATGTTTCATTTCATCCAATGACACTTGATATGATTGATAACTCAGTCTGATCTTTGGTTTAATAGCCACTACTCATGTTAAATAATGCTTTTCTTTTGATATAAAAATCTACAATGCATTTTTCGTTTATTAGGCTAAATATTTATATTGGAATCTTTTTGAGATAAAATAAAGATTTATATTTGAATCGTTTCCTAATTATTAAATACATTTGGATCATTTGATCATCTTTATTAAGTTACATTTTTTAACAATACTGGAATATTTGAGATTTTAATAATGTTTGAATTCTGACATTTCATAATTACTTTAAAAGACCAGATCTCATTTTGTTACACTGGATCTTTGATCTACCTTTAATTTTGTTACTATATATATATATATATATATATATATATATATATATATATAGTAACAAAATTAAAGTATTTATGTCCATATATATATATATATATATATATGGACATAAATACCATGAATCAAAAGAATCAATTTCCTCTAAATCAGCCCATTGATGTGTAAATTAATATTTCTAATCCATTTTTAATATTATTGGTTACTATTAAAATTTTAACTTATGAAACTTAAATTAGAAGTTATACTGCATTGAGAACAGGGGTAAAAGCAGATTATTACTAAGGATAACTAAATGTTTATAAATATCAGACTTCTGCAGAGAATTTTAATATATGTTTGTATATAACTATGCTAGATAGTTGAAAGATAATATAAAGTCACTTAAAAAATTTCACAATAAGGAATGACAAATGTTTTATCCTCAGTTTATATAAAGAACAGGGGGAAAAACCACTTATTAGATTAATAAATTGGACAATAAGTAGATGAATGTTTTTATGATTTTTTTTCTTGGTTTCATCCTACATCTAATAAATATTTAAAAATTACCACTAAAGCCAAGATCAAGCTATCTGATTTTCAAATTCCATTTAAATTCATATTCTTTGTCTTGACTAAGTGGGCATGCTATCCACTATAACCTTCCAAGAAAAATAATATTATAAAAGGAAACAGCTTTACATATACATAATGTGTTGCATTGAAAAGATGGCAGATGATTGTTTTCTCTCTCAGCTGTTTAAAGTGCCAACTGTGGATTTAACACACGTGTTACATAGAAATATAGTTTAGCCATTTCCCACAAAAATTTTAAATTGCTATCATATCTGGATCAGGAGTGACAAAATGAAATGTGATGATATTTTTGTGTTTCAATCTGCCATGGTGTAATATTAAATTTTATTTTGATTTAAAAAAAATGCTACTGAAATATTTGAAATAATTCAAATGGTGTATGGTTGTGAACCATGAGTTTCAAGAATATTTTCAAATGGCTTAAAGATTTTCTGTATGTAGGGAGAGCTTTTAAGATGATCTACAAAGCTATAAGTCATACTGTCACATTTCATGTCATGATTTATGAACCAAACATGCTAGCAATCTTAAAACTTTTAAGATGAATAGCTAAGCTATAAACTACATAATGCATATATTCAGAGATGCCGTTGTAAGAAGCTCGGAAAAGAAGTTAGTCACCTTTTTACTAGAACACACTGATGTATATCTTACCTTATAGTAAAGACTTTCCTAGCATCTATCTACTGAGAAAGAGAAATGAAGAAGACATTATTGATTAAGTTAATCAATTTTGAATCAATGAGGGTTCTTCAAAAATAACTTAATATCCATTTACTTACCAGTAATTAGATAGTTAGTTTTTATGCTATGGATTGACTTTTTAAACAAAAATCTCAAAACTTGTTTGCAATACTTTTGATCCCTTACTAAATATCGGTGTTGTTTTGTATCTTGAATTATGGGCATAGCAAAAATATATGCTAATCACCATCTCATGATAAGGAACTTTAGATAAAGTATATACGGATAGTCCACCATTAATGAACACTTTTGTTTCAAAAACACCAATATTAGGACATAATTGTAAAGTATTATTTTGGTTTATTGTTTTAATTTACTGCTAAGTAAAAATTTTGAGCTGATATAGATATATACTATATTTTAGAATGTTATATTGTTACTAGTAAGACAAATTTATATAGTCTACAAAAAGTATTTTAACATAAAAATTATAGATAGTAAACTAAATGATCATTGATAATTGAAATTTTCGGTACAGTTGACGTTTATAATGAACGAATAAAATATTTACTGTTAAAATCCCAAAATTTTGGATTAATGGAAATTTATAGGAATATATAAATTGAGTGTTAAAAAAGAATAGTCTAGTAATTTATACTTGCCTCAGTAATTAATGCTTCTAAATCTGAAGTAACAGAAATGATTTTTTTCTTTTATAGAATAAAAAAATCGATCAATAGAGCAACAAATAATAAATTTTCTGAGATTATATAATTCAAAATTCTGCACATATCCTAATAAATGTATTTACAGAAGAAAAAAAAAACAAGTTTAATTATAAATAAACAAATAAATTCGTTTATAATTATTTGTTTTTTCATAATTTTCGAGCAATTATTATAATTACGTTTGATTGAATTTATGTAAATATATTGTTTACTATAGATAAATGAAACCGAAACAATTATATATTTTGTTTTTAGTTACTTATATTCTAAAAAATAAATGCATTTCTAAATTATTATTTTCTTTCTTTTCTATTTATCTATATAATTACTTTAATAAAATACATAATGGAATTTGAAAACATATAGGAGCTAATAAAATTGTTTCGTGTGATCGTCTAATATCCCAAAACTTTGCAAATAGCAGTGCATTCGAGCATAAGCCCCCCCCCCCCAAGAAATCGGAAAGAAAGTTATTAATAATTTTTATTAGTCATTCAAACTAGAGATTATCCAATAATGAATATTTCTGTAGTGTAATTTTTATTTAATCACTCTCACGCAAGATAAGGACTGGTTTCTATGCACTTTTAACATCTTGTGGAAAGATGTAATCCTAAACATATGACCAAAGGCATATGAAAAAGATTTATGATCAAGATGCACATTTCCTGCTGAATCATCACTCATCAGTTAGTCCAGACCATAATCTCTTACACATATCTTTATCAATGTTTAGCATAGATAGCAAACTACTATTGTTTAATTAATGTGTCAAATGTGCTGCCCACACAACTTTAACACAAATCACTTAATTAATAAAATTATATTAATACTTTTTATTAGTCACTTATTAGACTAGAGATTATCCAACAAAGAATAATATTTATGTAGTGTAATTTTCACTAAACCACTCTCACGCAAGGTAGGGACTGGTTTCTATCCCTTTTAACACACTATGGAGAGATATAATCATAAACATATAAAAAAGATCTATGATATCCAAAATGCATATTTTGTGCTGAATTGCATGCATCAGTTGGCCCAGACCACAAGTTGTTAATCATCAAACTCAAATTTATCAACTCATTCTATACATACAAGCCTAGGGGCTATATATATATATATTCAATTTTTAAAAATTATAAATATTTATTAAAACCAATCAGTTTCATTAATAAATCTCACATAATTAAATAAAACTTTTCAAAAATTCCTTAATAAATTATAAGCTTAGTGATTAAATGGTAAAATTTGATACGTTTGTTTGCTCTAACTTTTTATTCAGGATTTTCTCAAAAACAATACAAGAAGTTACACCATTAATTGTGTCCGTATAGAATGTGAACAACTAAATTAGCCTTTAATGCCCAAACAGAGTATTACTAAATATGTTCTCCCTTTTTTTTTATACCCTTGTTCAAATATTTTTTGAAGCGATCATTGATTGATTCATTGTTATTATTCATTCAATTGCTCTGCCTGGTTTAATATAATGGGATAGTGGCATGTTCTAAAAGTTGCTGATTAGATTCGTCCATGTTACTTCAAACTTCTTATGAATTCCTGAGCAATAAATCATTGGAAAATTTTATTTATTTAGTCATTCAACTTTAAAATCATGTTGTAAAGTATTTCTTATTAATTCCTTCCTATTATAATAATCTTATGTTTTCATTATCTGTTTAATTACTTTTAAAATAACTAAATTCTATTAACTCTTATACTCATATGATATACAACTTTGTTTTCAAATATATTCATGCCATCTCCAATGAAAATTATTAATTAAAATAAATTGTAGGCTTCTAATGCATAATGATCAGCCCTGTTACATGATAGATTGAAATCCTTACCTTATTTCTTTACACCTTCTTTCATTTAAGTTTTATTATTTTAAATAACAATCACTTTCTGTATATATATAATTTAACATACAATTCTCGGTGGGAGAAGGATTATAAGATGTAAAAATATGAGTTTTGTGGATCCTTGTACCTATAAAAATAGCTGTTCTGAGGTTAAATCCTCACAATAACTTGTGCTAGAAGTAAAAGGGGAATTCCTTTTTCTTGTAATTAAATTCAAAATAAAAAAAAAACTATTATAGGTTAAGAAAGAAAACTTGTTTAACTTCAGGACTATCTATTAATAATTGATTGTTTCCTAGAAACATCAAAGGTAAAGTTATCTCTGGTGGTTTATATGGATATAACTCCTCAAATTCTTTTATTTTTACCATAATAAATTCATGAAAATAATTAATAGAACACACATACTCACACACATGCACACACATATATAATGATACTGTTATTTGATGTCTGTATATATATATATAGAAATTCATCTTTCTACTTAAAAGACTATTAAGATATATAAATTGGCTTACATTCTCAAACTGATAACCAGCCAAGCTAAAAATCACTGAGATAGGATGTTTCACCACAAGGAAATAACTTCTAAAGCTAAGGTGTATATAAGAGGTTGTTTTTATATAATTTATTATAAGGATGGAAGACTTGAGCAGCTTATAAAGAACATTAGAAAAATTATTTTTGAGACTGCTTCATAAAATTTTAAAAATACAATGGCATGATTATAAGACTAATCAATAAGTTTTTCAATTTGCTTAATGTGATAGTATAGAGCCCACTATTGAAAATTACATTCCAAGGGTTTTATAGTATGGTTTCTATAGAACAAATAGATTTGCTTGCATTATAAAGATTATCTCAAACATTCTAAATACTGATTTTTTATCATTGAAAAGATATGGTGGAAAACAGAATACATTGATGAACTTCAATTAGATAAGATGTTAAAATATTTTAAAAATAAAAATTCTTATAGAAAAAAGTAGAAGACATCATAAATGAAAATCTAATAAACAGAATAATAAACCAGAAGCATTTTATATGTGGATGTATGTGTGACTCATAAATTGGTTTGTACAATCATAACAAACTCATTTTTGGTATATTATTATTAGTATTATCATCATCATCACCAGTGATTTGACCTGAATTTATCTGGGTTTTTTTTGCTCAGAAGTTTCTGATAATTAATTGTTTAAAAATTGTTGAATTCTGGCTTAGATAAATTAACTTCAAAAATTCATAAAGATAATACATTTATTTTATATTTGTTCTAGTTTACTTATCTTTCTTTATTGGCCACCATTTTTCCTGAGTATTTAAAAATTAGTGTTATTGCACCATTTTAAAAAAGAATGACTCATTAATTATTAGTCATTATAGATCTATTTCAATCATTTCTGTTATTGCTAAGTAATTTGGGATGATAGTCAAGGATAAGATGATGCCATTCTTAAATATGCATAAAGTGATTTCTGTTCACCCATTTGATTTTGTTGATGGGAAGGTAACTTTTTATAGTCATATATGAAATTTAGTATCTTAAAATCGCAGCTATCTATCTGGATTTGTCAAAGGCATTTGACTCTGTTAATCATGCAATTCCTATACATTGATTGTGTTCATATGTTTTTGAGGGCATTTTGTTTTCGGATTAATAAGTTATCTAAAAGACAGAAAACAGGCTGTTATAATATATGAAGTTATTAGTGATTTTAAATTGGTTAATCATGGAGTTTCACAAAAATCTATATTTCATCCTATATTATTTTTAATATATATATAAAATTAAGAGCGTGCTAATAACTCTAAACAAGCTTTTTTTTATTTATTTATGATAAATGCTACTACAAGAGAAGACATTCAAATCATTTTTATCTTGGATTGTCCCCATCCCCAGACCGGTTTCGACCTATGGGTCTCTTCAGTGAGGAGTTGGGACATTAGATTTAAAAAACCAACTCAAGCAAAGCATTTATCTAAAAGTTAATTGTTAGAAGAAGATCTAAAACTTTTAGACATCTACATGTCTTTAAAGTTAGCTCTCCAACTGAAAAAATCATATGGGCCTGAACTTAATTCAGATACTCCATATATTAGTAGGCTTAGCCATTTAATTTAGCCAAAACCACAACAGCAAAATAATAATAGTAATAATAACAAGTCAGATGTCACATGACTTATATATAGCTTGCACTTACAAATATGTAAAATTAAGAGTGTGCTAATAGCTCTAAACAAGCTTTTTTATTTATTTATTTATTTATGATAAATGCTACTACAAGAGAAGACATTCAAATCATTTTTATCTTGGATTGTCCCCATCCCCAGACCATATAATTGTTTACCTTTGAATTCAGTGATTTATGTTTTTGCTGATGACATTGCTCTATCTTGTGATGCTGCTTCATATGATATTTTTGAACAGGTGATTAATAAGAATCTGGCATTAATTAGTAAATGGAATATGCTAAATAGATTAACCTCCATTCATAAAATGACAGACTTTTTTTATCAATACTCTTTACATTCACTTAATATCACTATTTGCAATCAATATAAAGTTTATTTCAATGGTATTTGTACTTGTGGTAATATTGATTTTGTTGATAACTACAATTATTTGGATGTTTTACTGTTAAGAGATTATCTTGATCTAATCATATTGCATATTTATATTCTTGATTATGCAAAATTACTTATTTTATTATTTAGCAAACTTCTTGTCTAGATTTGCTTTCTTGAATATTTATGGTGCTTGTTATCAATTTTTTTTATATAATATCTCTATTTGAGTTGGTTATACTGTTTAATGACTATTCTTATTATGGATTTTATAAAATTATATTATGCATATTATTTTTAGTAGATTTAGATTTGCCTCAGTGCATGATATTTATGATATTTTTTTGTGTATGGACTGTTGTTAAATGTTATAGAGTGATTATTGATATATATCATTGTCATTAATTTTTATATTACAAAGTGTTCATTGGAAATACTTGTTTAGTTAAATATTGTAATCGAGATTGTCAGCTTTTAATGTAAAAAGTGGTTGTAGATAGTTTAGTTACTATGGTGTTAGATTATTTAATTTCTTTATTGCTGATTATTCAATAGATGTTGTCCATGGATCATTTTATGTATCTGAATGTTTGAAATGTTGATTATTGTATTATTTATAACAATATTTTATTTATTTATTTAATGCATTAACTTTTGTATATATATGTTTTTTCTTGTGTAATTAATTTTAATAAATATTTTTTACATTTATTGTTTTGTATTAATTATTATAAAGTTAATTCACTGTATGTTTAATATATATATCAGTTGCAAAGCAAACTACACAATTGACTACAAGAGTAGTTAAGTTCTGATTATCTTTGTAACAATTTTAATAAAAACATTATTAAAAAGGGGAGAGTAGTCAAATAAGTTTTTTAAAAAAGGAAAAAGATTTCTTTTTGTTTACAAATTAAAATTTGCTTGTATCATATCTAAGATTAAAGTTCAAGGTTCAAAGGTCAATTATTCAAACTTTGAAATAAATTATGATTTAAAAAAAAGAATTTAATTTTGTTTTGTTAAATGTCAAATTTATAAAAAAAATTATATTGGAACAAATATTTTTATTGTAATTAATAAAATTAATTAAAAATATTAGAAAAATAATAGAATATGATTTACTATTTTAATCAATGATAGTTTAAATAAATGGGATTTGAAATTTTTAACAAAGCTATCATTCTTGCCAATATTTCCAGTTTGTCTTTTATTTTGAAATCATCATTAATGACCTGTAAAAACTTTAAGTTTATTTTTATTAGCAGCCATGTTTTGAACAAAAATAAATATTATAAAATAGATATTATGCTTCATGGCAGCTAATACCTGTGTGTGTAACATTTACCCTGGATCAATGTAGCCTGGATTAATTATTTATCTTCAGTCTGATGTGTGATCAAACCCAACTGCCATTTCTGAGTTCTGCTAAACCTATGGTAAAAATTTATGTTTGCAAAGTAAGTTAAAACTTGAAGCAGCTAAATGAATTAAAAGAATTATTGTTTTTACATTTTCAAGGATGATTTGCAGCATCTTCAATCCTAAAATAGACTCTGTAATGAAAAGCAAACAAAAAAATGTTAAGCTTAATATAAAAGGGAATTAAAACTGAAGACATTGATAAAACTTTAGTGTTAATGGGTAATCACTTGAATGATGGTATTTTTAAATACTTATTATTTTATATTTTAATGTAATGATATTTAAATATTTTATATCTTATTGTATAATAAATATTTTATTTGTTATTAATTAATCCAGCATTCTATTCTCTTCTCATAAGTTATTATCATCTAAATAATAAATTAAACTTTATAATATCTAGAGAAATAAGAGTTCATATTCTACTTTATTAGTCATGGTAGTGTTTTTAATAAGACTATTGGTGTGGTATATCCTCCTATGGATTTCCCAGTTTGGGATGGTGCTCTGATTTTTAACCGAATATAAATTTGTAATCCATAGAGGATCTCATTTCTTTTCAGTCAGTCATTTAGTAGCGATTAATGATCTGGTTTGTAATATTTTTATTATTGTAGCTAAATCTAATCATTAGTGTAATTTATGATTGAATTAAATTATATTTTTACTCCTATCTTGTTTTATTTCTGTTATTTGGATTTAGTGTGAAATCTCAAAGATTATTTTAATTATTAAACAGTAACTTTTCATATCTATATGATTATTATAATTTGTGCTAAATTATCTTTGATGATCTCTTTTACCAAATTGACAGCATGGTTACAATATATATATTTTTATCTCTTTTTTTTTGTAATTATTTTGGAATATAATGTTTCTTGTAAATAACACCTCACACAAATTTCTTTTTTTTTTTTGGGGGGGGGGTTATTGTATTTGTTATATATATATATTGTTGAATAATTAAATGACTGAATAAATAAAAATTATTGTTGCTGTTATTATTCTTGATAGATTTTTTTTTCTTGGAGTACTAATATATATGTCATCATCATCATCAACCATTATCAATCCACTGCAGGATGAAGGTCTCTCTAAGTTTAATCCATCTTCTCCAATCTTTAGCTTCTCTTCTCCACAACACCCCTGCACATTTTCTTATTTTATCCATCCATCTCACATGTGGTCTCTTTCTGGGTCTTTTACAATCTCTTGGAATCCAGTTTATAATTTTAATTGTCCATCTATTATCATCTCTTCTAGCAATATGTCCAGCCCAACTCCATTTCAATCTTTTAATTTTTTCAATAAGGTCAGTAACACCTGTTTGTTGTCTTACCCATACATTGCGTTTTTGATCTCTTCTTGTTACTCCCAACATACACCTCTCCATACTTCTTTGAGTGGTCTGAAGTCTCTGTATTGCTCTTCTATTAAGTGTCCAAGTCTCAGATCCATAAGGAAGAACTGGTAAAACACATTTGTTAAAAACCATTCTTTTCAAACACATAGGCATATTTCCTTTTAGTATCAAGTTATTTCTACCAAAAGCACTCCAACCAAGTTTAATTCTATGATTAATTTCCTCCATTATGTTTCCATCTGTATTAATAATCTGACCAAGGTATTTGTAACTGTTAACTTCTTCTAATTCTTCATAATCAATCTTTATTTTCATATTTTGAGCAAATCGATTAAACATTACTTTAGTCTTTTTAACATTTATCTTTAGTCCTACTTTTCTACTTTCATCTGTTAACTCCTGCAACATTTCCTGCAGCTCTGAAGCATTATTTGCAAAAACAACTACATCATCTGCGAAATCTAAATGACTTAAATACTCTCCATTTACTTTCACTCCTTTAGTTTCCCATTTTAATCCACAAAATACTTCTTGCAGCACTGCTGTAAAGAGTTTTGGAGATATGGAGTCACCTTGTCTTACACCTTTCTCAATGTTGATTTTTGCAGTATCATTATGTAATCTAATTGTTGCTGTTGCATTTTTATAAATATTCTTTAAAATATGACAATATCCTGGATCTATACCTTGATGATCCAATGCTTTAATCACTGAAGAAATGTGTATAGAATCAAATGCCTTTTCATAATCTATAAATCCAAAACATAAAGACAACTCATATTCGTTTGTCCTTTCTATGACTTCTCTCAATACCTGGATATGATCTATTGTACTAAAACCACTTTTAAATCCAGCTTGTTCTCTTGGTTGGTGGAAATCCAAAGTTCTCTGTAGACGAGTTGTAATTATCTTGATAAAAATTTTATATAAAACTGATAAAAGGCTGATAGGTCTGTAATTTCTAATATCTTCTTTATCACCTTTTTTAAATATTAATATTATTACTGCATTCTTCCAATCTTCCGGTACATCTTTATCATTTAGACATTTGGTATATAACTTTGCTAAAATTGTTTCTATTTCTTCATCTGCTTCTTTTAATATATCAATTCTAATTCCATCATTTCCTGGAGCCTTTCCTTTCTTCATACACTTAATTGCATGTCTCACTTCTTCATTTAAAATTCTGGGCAATTCGGAAGATGTAATAGATATAGGAGGTACCTGTTCTTTATTACTATATAATTCTTGATAAAAATCATCTACCAATTTCATGATGTCATCTCTCTTTTTAGTAATAATTCCATCTTTTTTTCTTATTGCAGATATAAATTTCCTACCAATACCAAAATGTTGTTTAACATTTTTGAGACTTTTATTTTCTTCTACAGCTTTCCTTGCTATTTCACAGTTATACTTTCTTATATCATTTTCAACTCTTTTCCGTACCATTTTACAAAATTCGAGATATTCAAGTATTTTTAATACATCATTTGTGTATATCTTCATATTCCTTCTTTTCTTCATAAATTCTCTAGTCTCAGTAGAAATTTTATTAGTCAATTGCTGCTTTTTTCTACCAGCTATGTTTGCTGCAGTTTTTAAAAGTGTATCAGTTATTTTCATATTATTTTCATTCAAATCTGTACCATGTTCAAAATCTCCTAACACTTGAAACCTATTTGTAAGTTCTAATTTAAATTCATTAGTATGTTTCTGAAGATTAGGAATATCAACTGTAAATATTGTTTTTCTTAATAATTTTTGTCTCACTAGTTTTACATTAACACGTAACTTACACCTTACTAATCGATGATCACTTCCTGTGTTAAATTTATTAAGAACATTACAATCTTGAAATATGTATTTTCTGTTAGTCAAAATATAATCCCCTTTAATTCCTCTTGGAGGCCTTAAAGGAACCGAGCAGGGCAAATTCCTAATGTCCACTCCATACGTTCTTGTCGTTGCAGCTGTTATTACTGTGATTATTCATATAGTATACGAACATGGATGGGCTGCTCACCAACAGGCATTAGCCAGCGTGGTGAGTTTATTGGCTTTTTACCTCTGAGTTTAATATATATGTATTTGTGTATATATATAATATAAATAAAATGTCCGTTAATTAAAACAAGATTGTAATTATAATAAATTTAACAGTAAGTAATAAACTATTATAAACAGTCTTTAAATCTGCAGAAGTATTTTTGGTTAATTTCTTAAACATGCCTCAACTGCCATTATATATATATATATTAACTTATTCAAAGAATGTTTAACTAACTAGCCAATCAAATCACTAGTAATATTCATTTATGACTTTTAACATTAAGCTAAAATAAACAACCAATCAGTTCTTCTAAGACAATTGTTTTGGGATCTCAACATCACTCACCATGATATTGAAATTATGAAGCAATTGCCTATGAGAATTGTTTGGATGATTGTTTTAACATGATGCAAAGATCGTAAATTAATATTTTTCAATAATTTGATTGGCCAATTAAATAAGCATTGTTTAAGTAAGTAATTTATGCATTAGTTTTAATTTCTCTGTATATAGTGTAGTGGTAGAGTGGCAGACTCTGGGGATCAAAGTTCATGGTCACAACTTACTACTGTGATTTCTGGTGCTCGGACTTTTTATGAACTCCTGAGCAATAAACCATTTGGTTTTTTTTATTCGTTTTAGTTTAGAGTATACACATGTGGATCATAATATAGAGGATTAATTAATATCTAATGTCAATTATTAAATGTGTAAAACTTTGTGTTGATTATTTTAACTCTCAAAATCATAGTGATTGACAATTTGATATTTATATACATCAATTCTTGCATAGTGTTTTCCTGAAGGGTTGTGATGATGGTGTTTTAGTCATGTATATATGTATTGGACTACTTCAATCATTTAATATTAGTATCGAATGTCTTTAGAAAAAATTAGCTTTACAAATACATTCTACTGTTAATAACTGCACACAGGTTAGTACATGCACAACATTTTGAGAAGTGCTATCCCCCCCTACTTCTTCAGGTATTGCTGGCCTGACCAGTGATAGTACCAGCAGGGAAATCAAACCTGGACCCTTAGTTCTAAAGACATTTAATACTCATATTAGATGATGGAAATAGTCCAATACATAAGTACAATCAATTCTTGCACATAATGTTGAAATACACTAATGGATAGCTGATAAATGATGTTAGGATCATAAAACAATTGATTGGATATCTGTTTCACTGGCTATTTTAACATGATGTCAAAGAATAAAGATGATTTATTATTAGTAGTTTGATTGGGTGATTATCTCAATACTGTCTGAGTTAAATAATTTATACATTAAAGCCAGTTTTTTTAATTCAATTTAGAATTTATGTATATATAAAATAAGGTTTTCATGAATTAAAAATAATTATTTCTTTCATTTTTTCAGTTCATCTTGTTGCTATAGTTTTGATAAGGTCACACAAGCAAGTTAAAAGAGGATATCAAACTGATGTTAAAATACAGTATTGTATAAATAATCAAGCGCATTTTTAACAGAATCAATTGTTAATTTCAACTTCAAAATCATCAAAAAGTTTTCAATAATATCATGTCACATTTAGGGCTATTATGTAAAGTAAATGAACAATACAATATTTCCTAAAAGATGTTTTATGGTAAACTTAAGCATGGTTGTCATATAAGAAGTAGTCCCCATTTACACTATAAGATTTATCTCAAAAACATTCTAAAGAAATGCAATCAGCATGTTCTATATATAGACATATTTGTAGTTTGCAGGTTAATGTCTATAGTCATTGCAAAACACATCTCTAGAGCAATTTTTTTCTGTTCACTTCTTTTTTCCTTGTAATTGGAATGACCATAGTCATTTTTGAGTTGTTTATAGATGCATATACATTGAAATAATATTATTTAGCATAGATTAAACTATTTATTATAATCCATTATTGGCTTCATAGATACTATTAAAGCTTTAGTTAAGAGAGTATCTTGAAATTTTACAAATCACCTCTGATTTATTTCTTCCCACACAACAATTATATTAATAGAATTAAATGCATGATTTGTCTCTCTTTCATGTTTAAAAAAATCAGAGATACAGTTTCAGTCAGTGTTTGAATACTTGTATCAGTAAACATATTGATAGATTCTTGTGTTTAAGTTAGCTCTAGTATCCCCATAATATAAAGAATAACATTTATATTCCAATCATCCTTTTGCATGAGATTTAATGTATCTTTTGAATATTTTAATCTACTAAAGATAATTTTTGGTTAAAATAATAAACTATGTAAATAGTAATTAGATAAAACTTGAAATATATATTGGATATCTTATACGTGTTGGATGTAATAAACTTCAGGGAAGAATATATAAAACGATTATAATTATATTTCTAACTTTAATGTTAGGTTATATAAAAAAACACTCTACACTATAAATTATTAAATATGTTTGCAAGGATGATAATGTTAATTTTTATTCTTCTATTAATGTGAATAGAGTTATCAATAATTGAAAAGATAGATTAAATTTTAGACGAAAAAATCACATTTAATTCAATTAGAAGTGTGAAAATCCTAGATATTATCCAACATGTTATGTAACCCATTACAATGTAACAATAAAATAACACATTCACCAGTAGTACTAATAAATTGACTCATTAGTGATTGTACTATCTCAGCAAAGATCATAATTAAGAACTGCCAACCTATATTTATCATTGTTTTCCTAATTCTTGGAAGGCTTGAACTTAAAAAAATGAAAAAGAGAATTGGTGATATAAATGTTATTCATGTAGTTAAAGGGTGATAATATTGTTGTGCAAACACATAATCCCATTATCACAGTTAATATGGGGGGATGTGTGATAGCAAGAGAAGTTGATGATGTCTGAGCCATATAATAACTTAAAGGTCTTAAGAACAAAAAGAAGCAACCAGAAAAGAATCAGAAACTGTATCTAACCCTTGAATGAACCAACATTCTATTCTATAAGGCAACTGAAGATACATTTGTTATTCACAATTACACTTCATATCAAAAGTTGATTACACTATCCATCACTTGTGGATCATAAATAATAAGAATATGAACCTACCATCTGATATAGACCAACACAAACATTCAAACACTGATATTATTTGTATTTTCACTTTCTAAATTATGAAAGGAGAAATAATCACACATTTTACTCTAAGAAGTATAATAAATTTGATTGTAACAGTTCCGATTAGGAGTTGTAAAGTTCTGAAGAATATTTCTGGATCAATCAAAACTGTAAACTGTAAGAAAGGGTTGTAAATAAAGCATTGTGTAACAGTTGTAAAGTGCTTGGACATTTTAGTATTATATGGTATACATTTGACTCTAGTAAGGGTCTATTATAATGGAAAAATAAATGAGACATAGTTTATAATAAATTCAAAATGCAATCTTAATTTTACAATAGTATTTAATTAAGTTAGTGCTAATGTTTTAATATAGGGATGGCCAAATTATGGCTTAAGTGCCTAACTTGACTTATTAAATTCTTGATTATAAAAATAAAAGTATGACTAGATCTTGTCATAAACTTTACTAGCATAGTTTTAAACTGTAATTTTAAACAGAAGGTAATCAATCTTTTACACGTACACTGTACTGTTATATTGAATCAACATTATTTATGTTGAATGTTAGGAAACTCTTGATCCAAGGCATAAGATAATCTTTGAAGAGATAAAAGCAGCCATCATATCTTTTGTACTGAAACTTAATTATATAGACTAATCTTAAGTATCTTGAAATAAGAATGGGATATTCAAATTTTGCAAGTGTTAATACGCATAATAAAAAAAGGAGATAAAGTGATTAATATAAAATCTTCACATACTTATTCTAAGATACTTAAGATTGACCTATATAATTTAATTTAGGTTCAAAAGATAATACTGTTGCTCATCTCTGTTCAAATATTCTATTTTATGCCTTGGATTGAGAATTTCCTATCATTCAACAAAAATGTTGATTGAATTGATTACCTTCTGTTTAAGACGAGATCTTGTAAAGTAATATTGCAATCAAAAAGCAATTTCTATTAATAATCAGAAAAAAAATTAAACTCAGAGAGTCAAAATTAAAAAAAATTATTCTACTTTTATTCTGTAAGTAGAGATTTTATCCTTGTCTATTTTTGAGGATTAATTATTTTTAATTTTCTTTTATAATTATTCATGATTTGTAAGGCTTGCACTTCTATTTTTTATAAAATTGTTTTTCATCAGTAAGATTAGTAAAAGAAACAAAAGAAAATGTGATAATAAACAAAGAGCTTTGCTAATTGCTCAACAAACTTTGAAATAAATGCTTAACAAGAGAAAGCATTTAAAATATCTCTATCTGAACCCCCCCCAATCCCCTGACCAATTGTTTCATGCTTTTGGCACTCCTCAGGGAGGTGCTAGGATAGCTTCAGACACTAGATTTAAAAACACCAACCTAAAGCCAGCATTTATCTAAGAGTTGACTATTGAGTAGAAAATCTGAAATTTGAAAATGTGATAATGGCTGAGTGATTCAAATTGGAAAATAACTCCAAATATTCAACTTTTTTTAAAACAATTTAGAACTGATATTTCTTACTAAAAAAAGCAATATTTAAGCTTAAATTTTAATATTATTTTAACCAGTATAATATAAAAAAATTGATTAGTAATGCAAAAATTATATGGTGAATGTGAACACATGTATGAAAAAATGGTGCTTTCCTGTAAAGCATTGGATCCTAATCAGTTTTATTTTACTATTAGTCATAATTCCCATTTACATTATAAGGATTATCACAAAGACATTCTGAAGAGGTTCAATGTTGTTTGTTTCTAATAAGAATATATTGCAGAGAATAGAATACATTGGAGAACTGCAATTAGACATAGTGTTAAAATACTTCAGAAAGAAAAGTTTTCTGATAAAGTAATTAAAAAATAGTTTGCAAACAGCAAACAAATGGAAAAATAGATCAGCATACTGTATAAGTGGACATATTAACAATAAACAGATTGGTTGTACAGTCATTGCAAAATTCATTTTTAGAACAATTCCTTCTCCCTTTTTTCTTTTGGAGTTAGAAGGACCATATTGCTATGAGTAAGGCATGAAAATATTAAAGTCTTGCTAAGTGTTTAAAATCTATTCATATCAAATTTGTTTATTTACATATTAAACAGACATAAGTTTTATATATATATATATATGATAAACAAAAATGCAAGTTAAAAAATTATATATATATATAGAAACGCCATCTGTGGATATATATATATAATCAATTAATCAATCTATCATCCTGCACTTTATAGATAGGTCCATAAACAGTCATGCAGCCAACTATCCATCTCTTTCTTCTGCTTGTTCATTGCCCAAAACTTTAATTTTATATATCTCTTTCATGTTTTATATTATTCAAAAATATCATTCTCCTCTGTTTTTCTTTTTTGTTTCTATTCACTATTCTCCCCAAAACTTGCTTCATAAAATTATTTTTTTTCTTAATATATATCAAATCCAGTTTCTCTTTCTATCCCCGAATTTTCTCAATCATATTCTTTTTTTTATTTATTTTTTTCAAAACTCCCTTTTTTGATTTATCAAACCAATTTTTTTTATTCTTCTCATCAACATCACATTATGTACATGAACACACACAAAAATAATTAATTGAATACCATGTAAATGCATAATATATTTATATCATTTATTATCTAAAAAAATTATAGAAACTTAGGTTCTTATATTGCAATATTTGATAATAAATCAAATAATTTCATGCAGAATGTGTATTTCTATCAATCAAACCTGATGTCATCAGCTGCTTAAGACTAAATGAAATGACATAACATAGCACATCTGTTTAATATCAGAATAAGAGCTATGAGTCTGTTTAAATATAAATTGGGTTGCTATGTTTGATTTGATTTCAACTAATCTCCTGAGCAGCTGATGATATTAGCTTTGATCAGAAACAGATCGTCTGAAAAAGATTTGTTGATTTTTTTTATCAAACATTGTCATACATCAGATATTAAATTTATATAGAGAGTGTAAATAAAGTAGCTTTTTAAGAAGATAGAAGTTCTTGCTATAAAAATGAGAAATTAAATAGTTCTGAGAAAAGAGCTTTGTTTTTTTTTTTTTTTAAAAAGACAATCTTTATAAATATTAATCATCAAAGATATTTGGTTTAATAAAAATCATAATAATTTTAAAGATATTAAGCTAAAGAAAAATTTTGATTTTGTTTTTTTTTTTACCATTAAATTATCTTCCTATAAGGTTTTAAGAAAAAAATATTATACATTTTCAATAGAAAAATAGCATGAAAGAAAGACATCACTTGAAATAATTTACAAAATGTTAATAGAAATACCATTCCTGGGAGTGATTTATATTATTTTTTTTAAGAAATTATATATAGGTCAAAGTAATTTGAACTTAAATGAAATAATGAAAATGCATACAAATAGAGTAAAAAATACATATCTTAATTATGCATTACATTTTTATTTAAAGAAATGCAAGTCATAAAATTATATTTGAGCAGGACAAGGTGTCTTCTATGAAAAGAATGAAATAAAGACCAGAATTAAAAAATTATGAGATAGTAGATTGATATAAATTTGTTTTGTGTTTACATGATTCTGCAATTGAAATATCTGCCATTGAAATAATCATTATTTATGCATTTTTAATTTTAATTTTAGCTAATTTTATTAATTCTTTATTTGATATCATCATCATCATCAACCATATGAATCCACTGCAGGATGAAGGTCTCTCCAAGTTTAATACATTTCCGATCTTTAGCTTCTCTTCTCCACATCACTCCTGCACACTTTCTTATTTCATCCATCCATCTCACATGTGGTCTCTTTCTAGGTCTTTTACAATCTCTTGGAATCCAGTTTAAGATTTCAATTTTCCATCTATTATCATCTCTTTTAGAAATATGTCCAGCCCAACTCCACTTCAATCTTTTAATTTTTTCAATGAGGTCAGTAACACCTCTTTGTTCTCTTACTCATACATTATGTTTTCATTCTCTTCTTGTTACTCCCAACATGCATCTATCCATACTTCTTTGAGTGGTCTGAAGTTTCTGTATTGCTCTTCTATTAAGTATCCAAGTCTCAGATCCATAAGTAAGAACTGGTAAAACACATTTGTTAAAAACCTTCCTTTTCAAACACATAGGCATATTTCCTTTTAGTATCAAGTTATTTCTAACAAAAGCACTCCAACCAAGTTTAATTCTATGATTAATTTCATCCATTATGTTTCCATATGTATTAATAATCTGACCAAGGTATTTGTAACTATTAATTTCTTTTAATTCATCATAATCAATATTTATTTTCATATTTTGAGCATTTCATATTTTAACATTTATCTTTAGTCCTACTTTCCTACTTTCATTTGATAACTCCTGCAACATTTCCTGCAGCTCTGAAGAATTATTTTCAAAAACAACTATATCATCTGCAAAATCTAAATGACTTAAATAATCTATATTTACTTTCACTCCTTTAGTTTCCCATTTTAATCCACAAAATACTTCTTGCAACACTGCTGCAAAAAGTTTTGGAGATACGGAGTCACCTTGTCTTACACCTTTCTCTATGTTGACTTTCCCAGTATCATTATGTAATCTAATTGTTGCTGTTGCATTTTTATAAATATTCTTTAAAATATGACAATATCCTGGATCTATACCTTGATGATCCAATGCTTTAATCACTGAAGAAATGTTTATAGAATCAAATGCCTTTTCATAATCTACAAATCCAAAACATAATGGCAACTCATATTCATTTGTCCTTTCTATAACTTCTCTCAATACCTGGATATGATCTACTCTACTAAAACCACTTTTAATTCCAGCTTGTTCCCTTGGTTGGTGGAAATCCAATGTTCTTTGTAGATGAGTTGTAATTATCTTGGTAAAATTTTTGTATAAAACCAATAAAAGGCTGATAGGTCTGTAATTTCTAATATCTTCTTTATCACCTTTTTAAAATATTAATATTATTACTCCATTCTTCCAATCATCTGGAACATCTTTATTATTTAGACATTTGGTATATAACTTTGCTAAAAAAAAATTCTATTTCTTCACCTGCTTCTTTTAAGATATCAATTATAATTCCATCATTACCAGGAGTCTTTCCTTTCGTCATACATTTAATTGCATGTTTCACTTCTTCATTTAAAATTCTGGGCAATTCAGAAGGTGTAATAGAAATAGAAAGTACTTGTTCTTTATTACTATATAATTCTTGATAAAAGTATTCTACCCATTTTATGTCATCTCTCTTTTTAGTAATAATTCCATCTTTATTTCTTATTGCAGATATAAGTTTCCTACCAATACCAAAATGTTGTTTTACATTCTTGAGACTTTTATTTTCTTCTACAGCTTTCCTTGCTAGTTCACAATTATAATTTCTTATATCATTTTCAACTCTTTTCCATACCACTTTACAAAATTCGAGATATTCAATCCTTTTTAATGCATCGTTTTTGTATATCTTCATATTCCTTCTTTTCTTCATAAATTCTCTAGTCTCAGTAGAAATTTTATTGGTCAATTGCTGCTTTTTCTACAGCTATCTTTGTTGCAATTTTTAAAAGTGTATCAGTTATTTTCATATTAATTTCATTCAAATCTGAATCATGTTCAAAATCTACTAATACTTGAAACCGATTTGTAAGTTCTAATTTAAATTCATTAGAATGTTTCTGAAAATTAGGAATATCAACTGTAAAAATTGTTTTTCTTAATAATTTTTGTCTCTCTAGTTTTGCATCTTACTAATCGATGATCACTTCCTGTGTTAAATTTATTAAGAACATTACAATCTTGAAATATGTATTTTCTATTAGTCAAAATATAATCCAACTCTGCTGTACCTTCATTGGGATGCTTCCATGTCCATTTCCTTTTAACATTTTTTTCAAAAAAAAGAATTCATAATATAAAGTTTTTCTTTTTCAGCAAACTCCACTAGTCTATGCCCTCTCTCATTTCTATTACCATAACCAAAATTACCTACAGCACTTTCATCTTTTATTTGTTTACCAATTCTAGCATTAAATTCTCCCATAACAATTTTAAAATGTTGTTTACTCTGATTGAAAGCCTTTTGTACATCCATATAAAAATCTTCTACTACTTCATCACTATGAGTACTTGTTGGGCCATAAACCTGAATTATCTGCATTTGGTATCTGCTATTAAGTGGTATAAGTAATCTTACCACTCTGTCTGATATACCATCAATCTCCACAATGTTGTTTTTCCACTTTTTAATTATAATGAATCCTACTCCACTTGTATTTCCAATATTTGTGCCTTTATAATAGAGTACATGTCCACTTTTTTAATCAATTGCCCCTTCACCTTTTCTTCTAACTTCACAATGTCCAATAATGTCCCATTTAATATAAGACAGTACTTCTTTTAATTCTTGCAATCTTCCTTCACTTGAAAGTGATCTGCAGTTGTAAGTACTTAAATAAAAAGTCATCATCAAATGGCAGCCTGGGTCCACAATCAGGGGGTTCTTAGCACCCTCTGATTTTGGCCACCAACCACTGCATTGGTTTGTGACTTTACAGCCTCCTGGGAATAAGGTCCATCATTTATTTTTGTCTGTCATAATTGTATATATCTATTGGGAAAATATCATTTACACAAACATTCATTCTGCCTTATCAGGCAACTGAGAAGAAACACAATGGTGTTTCTTGATCTTAAACTCAGAGGTAAAAAGCCAATAAACTCACCATGCTGGATAAGTCATGTTGGTGAGCAGCCCATCCATGTTCCTATACTATATGAATAATCACATTGTAATAACAGCTGCAATGACAAGAACGTATGGAGTGGACATTAGGAATTTGCCCTGCTCAGTTCCTTTAAGGCCTCCAAGAGAAATTAAAGTGTCCTTTCAGTTAATAGCAAACTCCTTTCTGCAGCCTAATTTGATATAGTTGTTTATATATCTCTATAAGCACCAAATAAATCATGTTAAGAGAATAGCAAGCAATAAGTCAAATGTATGTTTTTTATTGTTATCATTTGGTGAAATAAATATTTTGACACACAGTCCAATCATTCTTTGATAGCATTCAGTTTATTTGTATATTGCTATGTTAAATATATACCTAAAGGATTATATTTTTCCTTATCAGTGAAAAAGCTGCTTTATATCACAATTCTATTTCTGTTTTATGGTCAGTATACTAATACTCATCTGATCAATCATATCATTTCAGAAACATTAATAATTGTTAGACATCCATTTATCACCCACATTGCATAACTAAGTGATCTGGCTACTTAAAAAAGTTTTAAGTTGACTTAAAACTTTTCAGTTACTTGAGAATGTCTTACAATACCCACTGGAAGTGGAAGGTAAATAAAATAATCATTTGCCATTGAGCCCTTGTAATAAATTAAATATGCTATCAAGTAGAAAAAAATATTAAAGTTACATAAAACTCTTATTGTAGAAATTAATATAGGAATTTAAAAAAGTTTCCCTTCAAAAAAATCTTAAGATGTACACATGTCCAAGGCTATCTTCATCTTTGATTTTGAATAGTCTTAGCAAAATCGTACAACATATTTTTTTATAATTCTTTTGTAGTTCCTTAAATCTTTTATACATTTCCATTATTTAATTAATGTTCTGTCCTATAGTCACGTCCAGAGGACAAGTATATAACTAACTCAACAGTTGATACATTTTGGTCTATTCATTGCTTAAATTTTTAACTTCATATAACTTATTCTAACTTCTATACCATCTAATAAGGTGAATTTCTTTATTACATTTTTTATTATTATCTATCAATTTCTTCCAAAGCAACTCTCATTAAACAATTGTTTTCTTTCAATATATATATATATATATATATATATATATTGAAAGAAAACAATTGTATATATATATATATATATATATATAAACACACACACACAGTTTCTCTTTCTATGTCCAATCTTTCCACTCAATTTCTCTCTTTATTTACTCTTATCAACATTTCCTCATTTGTTGCTCTATTCATTCAACTAATCTCCTCCATTTGTTTCCATATCTTATATCCCAACTTTCAATTTATTTTTAATTTTTTATTTAGTGTCCATATATCACAACAATTATGTAATAGTACACTTCACATATAATACTTGATGAATATTTTTCTTAACTTTCTCTTCAAAGGTCCACAAAATATTTTCTACTTCTTGATAAGTGCTTCCTCTACCAGCATTATTTTTCCATGTCTTTATATATGGTTAAATAAAATAAAACACTGACTAAATTTAAGCAAAGAATGATAGAATGGATCTCTTTCTTGACTTATTCTTCAAAGGTCCACAGAATACTTTTTACTTCTTGGTAAGTGCTTCCTTTGGCAGTATTGCTTTTCCATATCTCTATATATGGGCAAATAAAATAAAATAAAGTAAGCAAAGAATGATAGAATAAAATATTTAAATTAAATTCCAGATATTATTTTAAAAATAAAATCTTTGTAACACTGTCCATCCTTGGTACAGCAAACGAGAAGTGTGATGTGTGTGCATGCTTGTAAACAAATAATTAACCAAATATATATATATTAAAGATCAAAACAAGATGTTTATAAACCGTAAATAACAAATTAATGATAGAATATGTAAAAAGACAATCTACAGTTATATTATTTTGAATTCAGTTCACTGGCTAATAAATAAATTCTGTAATTACATAATTTATTCTATAATTGGTGTTAATTTTTGATATATTGTTGTAATTAAAAAATAAACAAAACACAATATAAATAACATAATTAAAACATTTGTAAGTTTTTAATATTTAAAATTGCAGAAACGAAGTAAGTAGTGCGCATGTGTACTTATCTAAATTTATGAATAAATTGTAATATATTACATGTAAGTTTGCAAAAAAATATACTAGTGTATATTTTCTAATAAATGATATATATATTACTTGGGTAAAATAAATACTACTTCAGAAAATACACGGCTGAAAAAAACGCGCAAGCATTTCTTCATGGAGTAATAGTGAAAGTGATAGCATTATTCACCCAAGTCAGTCGCATTTTTATGGTAGTTTTAGGTTATTTTTAAATTTGATTTATACCCTGCATGAAGCAGTGCAATGATAGAGAGACAGATTCTGGAAGTCAGGATCCAAGAATTGTAGCCCAACTATGCAAAATTTGGTGCTTGAACGTCTTGTGAATTCCTGAACAATAAATAATTTGAGTATTATTACCCTTATAATTTGATGTAGTATTAGATTGCTAAATTCAGGAATTCAAGATCGAAATATTATGGCCCAGATATATCACTTCTAGTACTTAAACTTACAGTAGAGAGCACTACATTAGTGAACTATTTTGTTATTGAAGAAAAGAAACTATCAAATATGATAAAACATAAACTACAAAAAAAAAACCATTAAAAATAAAAGTGGATAAATCATATACTGAAAGCTCAAAAAATGTTGTAGTGAGCTGTAGAATGGGTAGTATGAGAACCAGATGTAAAGGCAGATTTAAAATAATTTGGATTAAGAACTATAGCTGAAAAAAATAATAAATAATGATTGAAGGTTGTAATATGTTGAAAAGTGTTTTTAAGTCCTACATTCTCTTATGGTAGAAAAGTAGTTCATTCTTTTACATGCCTAGAGTGAAATTTTTTCAATAGGGTTAGGATTTTTCTCTCAGTTAGTTGTCTTTTGAATAATCAGCTAATCATCTAATATTGATCAGTACATGGGTATATATATATATCTTATCTAAAGGATAATATATATGTATAATTCTGAAATCTTCATCTCTGGTGAATAAGGTGATCATTGATTTCTTTTTCACTATTTCTCTATAAGGGAAAATTGAAGAGGATCTGCAGTCGGCTGTTTGTTAAATTTTACCTTTTTTATTTAAAAAATTAAGTAATAATAATAATAATAACAACAACAATAAGGAATAACTGCGTTTTTATATCTAGAATATTACTAAAAAATTGTTAATCACCTAAAAGCAGAAATGTTATTTTCAAAGATGTCAGATGTGTTTTTTAAACATTTTAAAATAATAATATTCATGAAACACACGCACACACACACACAAATATCCGTGGTATAACGACTGACTTAAGTTTATGTTCCAAGTCTAAATACTGAAATCTTAAAATAAATTGTGCCACAAAGACAGTAATAATAAATTATGGCCAATAAAGATTATATATTATCTTGCTATATTTCATCATTACATAAGTCTTACTCCATTGGTTTCCAAAGGAAAGTCTTAGAATAATTCTATATTTTTGGATTAATTACTTCTTTAATACTATATATTGCTTTCAAAATACCTTTCAAATTTACCATGCCTATATATATGAACATTTATTGCTATATTTCCTAGTTCATCTATCTATCACTCTACCCATATAGCTATCTCTTCATTTATCAAACTTTCTCTATCTTTCTATATATATTTAAAAAAATTTTTTTATGGGCAACAAATAGGAATTATAACAAATCTTTCTTTGTCTTTACAATGTTTTTTTTTAATATCATTCATTACTCGGTTGATGGATGGTGTTATCCCGTTGAAACATTACTATGATAGTACTATGAAACATATAATATGTGAACTATATATAAGTTAATACTTTAGAACAGTATACAGTACATTTTTAATTACATAGAAAAAAATTAATCTTCAAAACCTGTGCTATTTGTTTTTAGTGTATAAATCTATGCACACACCCCTCAATAAGAGTTTTAAAAACACAAGTGCATGTGGATTTGTATACTAAAAACAAACAGCACAGGTTTTGAGGTTTAATTTCTTTCTATGTAATTACATATATATATATATAGTGCTAAACCATTAACATATATATATATATATATATATAAATTATTAATCAATGTCTGTATTCCAATTATAATAAAATATATATAATTATTCAAAACAATACAATAATTAATACAGTAAAACCAATATTTAAAAAAAAAACAAATATATACCAATTTAATAGAAGTACTTTCAACTATCTATGTAGTCGTTGTCAACTAGATTCAAATTGTATTAGAAAAAACCGTTACAAATGTAAACAAAAAGTAATACGTCATACATCAATTTTCCCACAATTCATTAATTTTTATATTGGTGGCCTGTCTGTTTATCAACTGTTGCTTTTCACTTTTTATTAACATAGCTTCTTTAATTTTGCGTTTATTATTATTTCTTTCAATACACAAAATCTTAACTTCATTAAAATCAAAATCAAAACCATAATTACATGTTACATTATGATCAAAAAATACTGATGGTGATACATCATCATTTCTAACATTCTCTTGTCTTGATTTTTGCACTCGTTTATATAACAACAAATGCTCCTTTGATCTTTTCTCCAATGTACATCAAGATTCCCCAATATATGTCTTTCCACAAACACATAGCCATTTATATATTGCACAACTTTGATTTAAAATACTACACCTATTTTTTGAATTATTTATTAATCTATTTAAATTAGGAGTAGTATAAAATGCAACTCGACATATATTTTTATATATCTGTTTTATAAATTTCACTTGGTCATTACAAATAAATGGTATTGATATCCAAGTATATTTTATCTTATCAATATCTATAGCATCTAAAATATTTCTATTATTATTAAACTTAGTAACAATATTATAAATTAATTTATGATCATATCCAACATTTAACAAATCCATAATAATTACATTTATGTTACTTATTTTATCAGAACTATATTTACATAATTTATTATTCCTAAATAAAAATGATTTTAAACCAGATAATTTATGTGCTATTGGCACATTTGAATATCAAGGAATATATCCTCTTTTTTCAATATCTTTTATTACCATACAATAATCTAATTTATTTTTATTACGGGTAACTTTAATATCTAAATACTGAATTGACATTTTTTCTTCAAAAGATTTACTCCATTTTAAACCTTCTAAACTATTTAATTCATTGAATAATACATTTATAATATCTAAACTTCCACAAACAAAAACATCATCAACATACCTGAAATAAATTTTAATACCTTGGCAATATATATTATTATTAAGAATTATATCTTCATATCTTGATACTACAAAACTACATATTTGTGAAACTACAGGAAGTCCCATAGGCCATCCGTAATCCATTTTATAATAATTTTCATTAAACATAGCATATATATTTTTATCAATAAAATATAATACATCATTTACAAATTTTACTTTTTTAACATCAACTTTTTTTAACATTAAAGCATCTAATATAATTTTTATAGATTTTAATCTATCTATTGAACCGTACATCTCACATATATCAAATGTACAAATACTATCATTATTATTAATATTAATATTTTGAATTTTCTTTACAAAATCAAACGATGAATTAATAGTATATTTTCCAAATCCAAGAACATCTTTTAATAATGTTTCTATAAATCTACAAGTTTCATAGTAAAATGATCCACCAAAGTCAATCATTAATCTTAAAGGTTTATCTTGTTTATGACCAAGTGAAATTTATAAAACAGATATATAAAAAGATATATAAAAATATATGTCGAGTTGCATTTTATACTACTTCTAATTTAAATAGATTAATAAATAATTCAAAAAATAGGTGTAGTATTTTAAATCAAAGTTGTGCAATATATAAATGGCTATGTGTTTGTGGAAAGGCATATATTGGGGAATCTCGATGCACATTGGAGAAAAGATCAAAGGAGCATTTGTTGTTATATAAACGAGTGCAAAAATCAAGACAAGAGAATGTTAGAAATGATGATGTATCACCATCAGTATTTTTTGATCATAATGTAACATGTAATTATGGTTTTGATTTTGATTTTAATAAAGTTAAGATTTTGTGTATTGAAAGAAATAATAATAAACGCAAAATTAAAGAAGCTATGTTAATAAAAAGTGAAAAGCAACAGTTGATAAACAGACAGGCCGCCAATATAAAAATTAATGAATTGTGGGAAAATTGATGTATGACGTATTACTTTTTGTTTACATTTGTAATGGTTTTTTCTAATACAATTTGAATCTAGTTGACAACGACTACATAGATAGTTGAAAGTACTTCTATTAAATTGGTATATATTTGTTTTTTTTAAAAATATTGTTTTACTGTATTAATTATTGTATTGTTTTGAATAATTATATATATATATAATTACAGGTAATTAAAAAATGAGAAGCGTTCTCTTCCCTGTGATATATCAACAAAATTTCTACAATTTAGTTATTGATTAAAATATCAGGCACAGAATAGAATCAAGTCCTGAGTTAAACATAATCATTAAGGGTTTGCTTATATAAGAAGTGTGTATAGAATTAAATATGTGAATTAATAAGTTTGCTGCTAAAACTATAATATATATTACTTTTAAATTATAATAATGGTTAAAGATATATAATAATAATATAAGTTATGCACAAATATGTTTGATCGCATTGTGATTATTATCAACAGAACTTACGCAGACAAAACCAGATATGTGATTTTCCAGAAACTGTCTAGATTAAAATTAACTGATTGTCTACTTATTATAACATCTTTGGAAGATTTGATTTTTTTTTTCTATGATGTCTTTCTTTGTATAATATTCTTGCATGATCTGAATTAAAGCTAAATTTAAAGTTACAAGATTTTTTATGCCCATAGATAACTGAAACTCTATTTGATTATTTATAGCATTTTGTATATAATTATAGAGCATCAGGTGTTCATTTACCTTTTCTCTAAAAAATGTCTTGATTCACTAATATATGATTTTTTGAATCAACATATAATTTGAAAAATAATATTACTTTTTTTGCTTTTTTAGGAATAGGATTTTTAAAATTATTAGAATTTCAATTTAGTGTGTATGTAATCAAAATCATTCTATATATAATTTTTATATTATTACTACAACTTAATCTGCAAGTGTAAAATCTCTTGGAGTCATGTTTGACAAAATTCACTTTATATTAATATATTAATGATTATTATTAATCATTTATTAGGCTAGTAAATATCACCTCATTTTAGCCAGATATAAATGTTAAACTTATATAAAAATTAATGTATCTTTTTTAGTAAACATGACCATGTGATATCATTAATCAAATTCCATCTTTCATTTTTCTCATGTGCAATACATTTAATTATATTTAAAATATTTAATTCATTATGCATCCTATAGATATTTTTATATATATCTTTCTAGTGTGTCTGTTAAAATAAATGTTTTAGTATATCTAAATATATAGATGTAATTAAAGATATGCAAATTTTAGCACTTTCTAGTTCAATTTTACATTTCAATATCTCAAATCATTATCTAATTTAAAATAAGTAGACTGACCTCTTATGCTATTTTATAAGTTTACACTAGTTTATGTTTTAGCCAATGTTTACATAGTATGAGGTATAGTGAGTTTTGCCTGTTTTAATAACAGTTATAAGCAAGCATAAGAAATGGTGATCATGTGATGTTTATAGCATGAGGTATCTGGCAATTTATTTTACATTAAATAATAATCAATGATATTAAAGTATAAATGTAAAATGGAGTATATTAAAATTTTCTTTTCATTTATTATCAAATACTCTCAACAGTTATTAATCACATGATCACCACTTCTTATGCTTGCTTATAACTGTTATTAAAACAGGCAAAACTCACTATACATATTGCCACACACAGCAAGTTAGAGTAATCAATGGATGCCAGAAGGCTGTGCACAAAATCCCCATCTAGTTCCTACTCATCCAATATACCCAGACTAGGTTTTGGTGTGTGACCTTTATCAGTGAGGAGCCTTGGATCCGAGAGCACTGCGCCTAGATCTTAGGATCTAATGCAACCCTCTAGCAGCCACCTTTTATCTCCACTTAATTACAAAACTATGAGTCTTAAATTGAAAACACTTTAATATTTTCAATCCAAGCTCATCAGCTTATATAGTCATATAGGTCTGAACTCAGTTTAGTACATATTACCTTTTGGTGTCTTGGTTCTAAAGTCCACAAGAAGTTTTTAGAACTCCATCAATCTAAAAAAAAATTGAGTTCTCTTCAGTAATGTTTACAAATATATTTTATTCATTATCAGTAGGAATATTTTAAAATTCTACCTTCTTAGTTAGAAAGATGATTATCATTTTCAATTGCTTTTCTCTATTTTTATAATGCTAAATTAAATTATGATTAGAAACTTACAGAAGTCATAATTCTTTTCTGAAACTTTCTGGAAGCTGCATGGGATCTTTCTGATCTTTAAAGCAATTTGCATCCTGCATACATTAGCGTAGTAGCAGAGTCATGAACTCAAGGACTAAAGATCCTTGAATCATAACTTCGTTTGATAATTCTTGAATGTTAAATGACCTTCTGAGTAAAAGTGTCCAGTTTATTAATGTAAACATTGATTTAATTAATGAGTATTAGATGGAGGTAAAAACTATCTATAAGATTCTATCATCTGACATTGTTGAAAGATATTCCATTGATTCAGTGATTTCTTCCTCTAACTGTGAATGAAAAAAAAAGCTTGTTACTCTCTAGTATTAAAAAAGACAAGTTATTCTGAAATTTATATTTACTATTATTAGTGCCAATACAACAATGTTTGATGCTTTATCTTACTACAGTATTAAAACAAGAACAGCTCTTTATTCTAATATTATCTATTATATGCTTGCATAATCAGTAGTTACCAAATGATAGAGGAATTTAATCCCCATTTTTAAGTTCTATTTCTGGTTTTTGACTTGAAGGTGTGGAATTCAAAGCTGTTATATTAGGATTTTAAAACCATCGACTTCAGATAAATCACTTATTAGTTTAAGGATTATAATACCGTTTTTGTTCAGATATATTATTTAAATCCAGTTATAGACTAATATATAATTAGTCAAACTTTTATTTTTCCATGTATAATATTTAGATATATGTGAAATATTTATTCTACCACATATTTTTTTAATATATGAATAGAGAAACGTGGGAAAAAAAAGCAATGACCTCCAAGATTATGGCCTGATTGAAATGAATAATTCTCGGTTTAGCAGAAAGTGAATTTTATTGGTCATTTTCTTCTTCTGAAGTTTTACTCAAATGTTTCAAGAATGTGAAAAGTGAACATGTTAAGTACATCTAAAAAATATTTTTATATGTTAAAGTTTAAATGAATACATTTACTTTAAAAATAAAAGTTTGAAATGTATTAAAAGTTTTTTTTTTGATTATCGATATGTAAAAGATTTCATTATAACTTAAATTAACCTAAAAGTATTTTGTATTAATAATGCAAAACTGTAATCAAGAAATAATCTCTTTTTTGCAAGTATTACTTTATCTCCAATGTTATTTCTATAAATCAACTTGCCTTAGCAAATATTTTTAAAAATATTAAATATTAACTCCACACAGCATTCAATGTGATATATAAATAGAGCGGAAATAACAAAGCTCCATTTAGCTGTGAAATAAATCCACTACACTAGATTAACAAATTACAGAATAGAGCAGACTCATCTATTTTTATGCTTTCTGATATTATTAATCTAAGTTTGCCAAATGTTGACATTTCAGAATAGAGTTCATACTATGACAGGTATAAAATGACACCTTTAATTACGAAATCGCATCTAATTAGGCAGAGGATAAAAATAGTATCTTATTTTTAATATTAATAACATTATTTCATATTTGCATTATTGCAGAAGTTGTTACAAATAGGGCATAGACTTTACTCTCTGCCTACATTTTATATATCTGACATTAATATGAATTCCCTCTAAAATTTTAGCACATCTACATAATGAAGCTTTATTTACTTTGAAAAGTGTACTGTGGTAGTAAGACTTTAGAAGTTAGTTACTAAAAATACTAATCTAATATATGGACCAAATGGTTTTATCATGTTATACAGGATGAAATACACTGTGACTTTTCCTTTTTCAGAATCAGGAATATCTCAGTCACTATGCCCAGAAAAACCTATTAGCCATTTTACCTTCCCCTTACATTCCCCACCCTAATTTTTTCCCATATTTTTCTCTATCCTGCTCCATCCCATTTCCACAACACAATCTTTATCAACTCCATGGCCTTTATATCTAAATCCCTCTTATCTTTTCCCAAAACCAGCATAAAACCAAAAACCATAAACCCACTTTCTGTATAATCACTTGGTTTATATTTATTCTTCCACAATTCTTGCAGGCATTTACATTCAATTAACAGATGCCTAATATTTTTTTTCATGTATCATAACATCGGCCAGGACAACTGCTTGTAAGGCAGTTGTGCTGACCACTCGACCACCAATGCTTGACATGCCTAATATTTTCTATGCCTTCCTTACATAACTTGCAGACTAAATCACTCACATTTTTCCATTTATGTATATATTCCTTTGTTGCTAAAGATCCTGTTTGAGCCTTAAACAGTAAACTACTTTCCTTGTTATTATCATAAATTAACTCACACTCTATACTCTGTTCACTTCTATATATATTTAGACTCTTTTTACTCTCCATATTAGTTCTTCATCTCTCCAACTCCTTATTCTTTATTAATGCATCTAATTTTCTATCCCATTCCTTGCCACTATAACACTTGACAATTCTCCTAATATAATCATCCCACCTTTTCTATATGTATATTGACATAAAATACTTTATCTAAATCTTCAGCATACCATATTAACTTTCTCATCCATATTATTTCCTGTCCTTTACCCATAACCCAATTAAGTACTATTTTGGCTATTCTCTTATTATCCATAAACTTCAATCTACCAAACATTTTTATTTTGCAGCTCATATATCCATTTCTCCTTGAATTGCCTCCTTTGCTGTCCACAAATCTGCATTTAATGCATGTCTTCCTACTTCTCTTTGTACTTTTTCTAAGTATTCTAACACATCTTTATTAACACATAACACCTCATTACTATATGTTAACCCTGCTACTGCTACTTCCTTCCATACAATTCTAGCTACATCATATTTATTATATGAACACTTAATTTTTTTTTATCAATCATTTTCTTTTTTTTTTTGCTTCATTTATAATTTTTTTCTCCCATTTATCCAAGCAATTTCTCTGATTACTTAAGATGTTTCTCAAATAGTTATATCTATTCACCACACTTTATATCCCCAATTAAAAATTATTTGTCTTCTCTTTCCCCAGTATTAATCATCATTACTTTGAATTTTTCTTCACTACATTTAATTCCCATCTCTTTACTCATCCTTGTGCATGTCCTCAGCATAATTTCCATATCTTCCCTACTTTCTGTGCACAAGAAGACATCATCTTCAAATAAAAGATCCAATAATGTATATACTCTTTTTCCAACTATTAATGTTATCCCTACCCCTCTTTCTAGCCTTTTTATTTAGTCTCTTCATTTTTCTCAAATACATCAAAAACAAAATAGATGACATAGAGCATCATTGCCTTAATTCCACCCCATTTTTAAGTTTAACTGATTCTATATTCTGATATAATCTCTTATCCATTCTCAAATTTACTAAACTTACCCATACTCTATTTCTATTTATTCTATCATATACATCCTCTATATCTATAAAACCATATATAATTGTCTACCTGTATTTCTACTCAACTGCAAGTAAACTATCTCTTATACATTTATTCAATTGAAAACCTCTTTTTTATTTCTTCCACTATCTTATTTTCTTCCATCCATTGTTTGACCCTTCCAGCTATCATATATTTCTACTCAACTGCAAGTAAACTATCTCTTATACATTTATTCAATTGAAAACCTCTTTTTATTTCTCCCACTATCTTATTTTCTTCCATCCATTGTTTGACCCTTCCAGCTATCATATAAACAAAAACTTTATATAACACTGACATTACCACTATCATCAGTCTATAATTGGCTAACTTTCTATGATCTTTATCTTTTACTTTAAATAGTAGCCTTACTCTTGTATTACTCCAACTATCTGGAAAATCTGTCTTCTGTGTCATCTTATTAAAACATGATAATAGGTTTAATTTTTGCATTATGTTCTAAATTCATTACCATCTCTGCTGCTCATCTATCTAAACATCTTGCCTTTCCACTTTTTAATGTATTACCTGCCTCATTCAGTTCATTTTTTATAAGCCTAATATTTCCATTACTATATGCTTTTATGTTTCTTATAACTCTATGCTTCACATTCAACATCTTTTTTATATCCACCACATACCTATTTTAAAATGTCTCTAATTCTTTTCTAGAGTTATACTCTATTACCTCATTATCCATATAATATTATTTCTCTTTCTCCTACATTCCTTCTTTTAATGTAATTCCAAAATTTTTTACTCCCATCTCTTCCACTTTTATTAATATCCTCCAAAAATTTACTATTTAATTTCAATCTCTCTATATAATTATCTATTTTAGATAACTTCTTTTTAATAATATTTTTCCATATAACATTAACATCTTTTTTGCTTTCTTTGTACTTAATGATTACTATGTTGTGCTCTAAATGCACATCAGTGAAGCTATTTTTTCTCAAAAAAGTTTTTAGCTAAGCACTTTTAGGACTTACATATTCCCATATTTATAACTTATGCTACTAATGATTTTCTATCAGCATTAATGTATGTAAATGTATGCAAATTATTAAAGAAGCCCATTTCTTAGAAATCGAAAGGCAGGTGTCTCTTCTGTTATTGGTATTAGGATCATTCACAATGAAACATGCTTCTTTTACTTTGCACTTGGCATCATTTCAAACAGAGCACACAATCTCAGCTGCAGTCGGTTTGAATCTGTGATTAGACACTTTTTGATGTTCCAAAATATTGATCTGCCTTCATTTTTGGTTTATGATTTATTATATATGTATTGGTGTTGGGAGATTCTGGTAGTAATTGTAGCATGAGTTTCACCATAGTCTGCATGCTTTTTACACTTTTACTAACTCTCACTTTTATATTACTTTTAAGCTTCTGAATATTTTCACCTAAAATCCTATTTGCCACTTTTTCTACTTTACCACACCAGTCCTTATATTCATCCCCAACCATCTCTTCCATGGTTTTTCAACTTTTATTTTATATTCTTCTAACTTATTCTTATCATTTATTCTCCATCCACATCTTTCACTATCCTTTCTACTTTTATTACTATTTTATTATAAAGAAATTATGATCACTATTACATACTCTCCATTATTGAACGCTTTAATTTTTCATATTTTATCCATTCCCCCTTTATTGTGTGAAATATATTATTTCTAGACCATGTGTATTATTCCTCATAAATATTTGACAAATTTCCAATGCTCAAATTCACTCTCTGACAAAAAGTCTTCAAAAGCTGCCCATTTTTATTATCTTTGTCATCAATTTCTTCAATATGTTCATTCATATCCTCTATAATCATTATTCTCTCCTCCTTTTTTGAAACTTTGTATATCTTTAACTAGGCACTTATATATGCTACTGTTCCACTCAATTATAGTTTGACTATTTCTAGTGGCTATATACACCATAGCCACTATCCATTTTTGTCTTCCTAACATTATCTGAAACCACAAATGTTCTTGATATTTAACAATATTTAAATATATTTTTTGACGTATTTCCTATACCATCACCTCTTTTTTTTTTCCATTTATACCCTGCCATACCAAATCTTCCAGTATAGGTTCTTCTTCTCTTACATGTGTTCTACTACTCCTAGTACCTCAAGCTCTTTATTTTTAACTTTGTTTAATCCCAGCCACTTTTCTGATCTCCTACCACCTTGCATATTCAAATAAACAATATCTTTTTTTCTAATCATTCTTTTATTAATTATTTTGACTCTTTCTTTTCCATTACATTTATAAATAAATTGTTTACCATTAATTTTACAGACCCATTCTTTTTCCTCATCTACATTTATATCTAAATCAAATTCCCTTTGTTTATTTTTTATATCCTGTCCATTCTTATTTTTTCTGATAGCACTGCCATTTAAAACCACACACTCCTTTATAAATTTCCCAAACTACATTCTTTATAAATCAAACTTCCTCAAACTTTGTTTCCTTATTTTGCTAAGTGCAATCCATCTTTACTATATAACTCCCTCTTAACTAATAAAAAAAATCCCAAACATACACAAATATTACATCATTTCTCACACAATTTTTTCAATCTCACATTTATAGAATATGCTCTATCTAACATATACCTTTTGTCAAATCTTGGTAATAACACAACTATTCTTACTCTTCCTTTAATCTTACTCAAATTCCTAACCAATTCTATGGACTCATCCATTACTCTCTCTGATGGCTCTGACAAATTATTTGTCCCTATCATATCATACACATATCTATTTCCTTGTTTTTTTACCTTATCTGTAATATTCCTAATTCTAGCTCCAGGCAGATATATTCTTACATATCTATTTCCCTTGCAATTACATCTCAATATTCTCTAATTAGCAAATCTTCTATCAATACTATCTTATAGTTTACTTTCTCTACTTCACCCATAACATTCTCTTTCACCTTTTGGACTTTCTTATTTATTTCTTCCGTATCATTCATATTCAATAATTCTTTTATTTGCTCACATTTCATCTCTAATGATTTTAATTTTGCTTCTATATCCCTTTACCTCTTCCTCTATCTTACTTATTTTTTGGATAACCATCTCCATTGCACCACTTATTTTTTTCATCCATATCTCATCACACCAGTAAAAACATATTCTATCCTATTTTCTTCAACTACATCTTGTTCAATTTTTTCTTGACTTTCTATACTTAGAACCAACTTTTTACCTCTTTTATCATATTTACACCATATCTACATAACCATAAACCTGTTTCATCTTTCCTAGTCTTATTTAAGCATTTCAAGAGCAAATGCTTCTTTTTTATGATATGTCTCCATGACAAACAACACTATTTCATTTTTACACTCTGATCATGGCTACTCATCATGCTATAGTAGTTGCCATTTTATTTCTTAATACTGGAATCTACATCAATAGTCAGTTCAATACATTCACTTAATTAATCCAGACCATTCTTGGACTTCAGATTCCAGTTTAAAATGATTAGATTTATGTTTTGCAATCAATATTGGCTACCTATTTTCATTTTATTATCAGCTAATTATCTAAAAACATTTTCAGTTTGTTAAAATACTTAAATGCTTGGGTAAAAACTTTCATGAATCTCACATAATTTGGGCATGGATAAGAAAAGTTACCTCCCATTATCTTATAAAAAATCTATTTGTTGTTTTATAAAAGAATAAAATTATCAGTTTTGATAATTTCACTAAAGCTAAGTGCATGCTATGGAAAAATAGGTGGTACATATTCTCCCACCACTTCTGAATCAAAATGTTGGAGAGCTGTATAATTTATCTCATGCAGTTTTTTTATCCCTAGCAGATTTGATAATACATTTTAACAACCTTAATATTATTAAATTTTTTTTATTAACCTCATTTATTTTCTCTATTAATTTTATCCACTGAAAGTATTGTTTTATCATTTTGAATAAATTATCATAAAGAAACTTGTAGAAATTGCAAGCAGAAGAGATTTTCTAGTGGCTTTATTTATGACCTTCAATTGTTCCAAAGTGTCATAGATGGACCAATTTTTAACTATATGATTCATGATTTGTTTTTATCCATATTTATATAAATGAATGTCTATCAAATTCTATCTGTGAAATAGATAGAGTGCAAAACTATTATTGGCTTGAATCTGTTGATGAGACTCCAGTTGTGTCTAAGATATTGAATGTCTAATGATATGATCTATTTTCATTTAATGTTTCTAGATTTTTTCATAGTACTTTAATTCTTTATCTACCCATATGTTTTTTAATTTATAGCTTTTAATTTTAGATGAATATGTTCTCACAATCCATATTTGTTTGATTAATTATTTATCAGGATCTTCATTGGACTTTTGCATAAAGAAGGCTAATTATTCGAGACCAGTAATGTGAATTTATTTGCAATCTTATGTAATGCTTTCTAATCTTCATATAATAAATAAATATGAAAATATGAATACTAATCTTTATATTTAAAGTTGAGATTGGATCATGTCATACTGACTTCTAGCATTTAATTGCTTATTATCAAACTTTGCACATGTTATATTTAAAACTTAAATTAACTATTGGGTCATATTATGTTAGAATATATGATTCAATATTTTCACTGTCTTCTTATCAAAACAGGCAAAACTCTACATACAGTAGTGCCACTCAGTGCCAACCAGAGTAATCAATGGATGCCAGAAGGCTTGTGCATAAAATCCCCATCTAGTGCCTACTCATCCAGTATCCCCAGATTAGTTTCTGGCTTGTGACCTTCATCACTGTGGAGCTTTGGATCTGAGAGTACTACAGCTAGATCTTAGGATCTAATGCAACTCTCCAGAAGTCACCATTTATCTCTACTTAATTACGAAACTATGAGAATATAATTGGAAAACACAATAATATTTTTAATCCAAGCTCATTAGCTTTTATAGTTGTAAAGATCTGAACTTAATCCAGTACACATACATCTTGGTGTCTTTGGTTTTTTAATAACCATAGCTGCCACTATTCTATTAGGGAGGGTATTAAACCACTAAACATCAATTTCTTATGCTTGTTAATAACTATTATTAAACCAGAAAACTCTCTTTATATAGTAGTGCCACTCAGTACCAACCAGAGTAATCAATGGATGCCAGAAGGCTTGTGCATAAAATCCCCATCTATTGCCTACTCATCCAATATCCCCAGACTAGTTTCTGGCTTGTGGCCTTTGTCAGTGAGGAGCTTTGGATCTAAGCTATTGAGCTTAGATTTAAAATATTATTGTGTTTTCAATTTTATTCTCATAGTTTTGTAGTTAATTAGAAATAAAAGCTGGCTGCTGGAGGGTTGCATTAGATCCTAAGATCTAGGTGCAGTGCTCTCAGATCCAATGCTCCTCACTGACAAAGGCCACAGACCAGAAACTAGTCTGGGGATATTGGATGAGTAGCCACTAGATGGGGATTTTATGCACAAGCCTTCTGGCATCCATTGATTACTCTGGTTGGCACTGAGTGCCCACTACAGTATGGAGAGTTTTGCCTGTTTTAATAACAGTAATGTGCTAGCATAAGAAATAGTGATCATGTGATGTTTAGTGGTTTAACACCAATCCTGCCTAATAGTATAGTAATGGCTATGGTTGTTAAAGAGCCAAAGACACCAAAATGTATGGGTACTGAACTGGGTTCAGACCCATATTACTATATAAGCTATTGAGCTTGGATTGAAAATATTATTGGGTTTTCAAATTCATTCTCATAGTTTTGTAGTTAAGTAGAGATAAAAGGTGGCTGCTGGAGGGTTGCATTAAATCCTAAGATCTAGGTGCAGTGCTCTCAGATCCAAAGCTTCTCACTGACAAAGGCCACAAGCCAGAAACTAGTTTGGAGATATTGGATGAGTAGGCACCAGATGGGGATTTTATGCACAAACCTTTTGGTATCCATTGATTACTCTGGTTGGCACTGAGTGGCACTACTGTGTGGAGAGTTTTGCCTGTTTTAATAACAGTTATGTGCTAACATAAGAAATAGTGATCATATGATGTCTTCTTATCACTGAATTATAATATTTTTATTTGTTTGCATTTCTCCAGTAATTTTAATTTCTTTAAAAATAATTTGGCTAAGCATGTAACCTTTATCAGAGTTATGTTTTATCTCTGATTTCTATATGATCCATATAAATAATAAAACAGTGATGGTAACTGTAAGTTCGCCAGAAACAAGAAAAATTACTTTAAAAAAGTAAGAGAAAGAAAAAAATGTATACAGTGTGTTTAATTGAAAAAGTGACTGATCTCTCTTCACGATGCTTGCAGTTTTATATCTGAATAAACATGTGCATGATGTAGTATTATTGATTAGCTATCCACCACAAAATTTTAAAGTGGTTGCATGTATGGACCATGAATTATGACATGAAATATGGTAATGTGTTCTTGCTTTTGAAAAAACTCTTTCATGCCCAATTTTAATTTTAAAAATAGCCAGAAGTCGGCAGGATCTAATTTAGAAAAGGGTAAATTTACAAGCACAACAATGCTTCTTGTACAAAAATTTGTGCATAATCTTGTCACTGTGAACAAGAACATTATCATGCAACAATAACTAAGAACCTGCTTCACAGTTGTTAGATCCATTTTACAAAATTTTGACCTCAAATGATTCAAAATATCCTAATCATATTTAGTACTATTTGTATTGAATAATGCCTTTAGGAAAAAAACAGTGAATGATAATTTGACTTCACTTTTTTGCAGTCATAATTTTTTGGCTTTCCTTTGGTTATTTTCAGTACACACATTAGCAATTAGTTTATGGCTTCTATTTGGAGGCATCATGTCTCATTATTCATTTCAATGCTTGATAAAAGCTCCAGATCCATAGTTATTTTTTGTATAACATTTTGGTGCTCCACTCAAGAGTTTTTCAATTGATTATCATCAAATGAGGTGTAAAGCACACACACACAATGTTTGATTTTTCTGGTCTTTTTAAAATGGTTTTAAAAATGCCAATAAGTTCCTCAATGAGTCTGAAAGACACAAAGTATTCAAATTAAAGAATTTCAGTAATTTTTTATTTATTTTTTTATTTTTGTTTTGTATATGCCTGAATTTTTAATGTGCCTGGATATGAATCATCTTCAATGCTTTTGATGGCACCACAAAATCTTGCCAAACATTCTTTTGACTTAAAGCTTCATTGCTATACATAATTTAAAATAGTTCAAAGATTTCAATGGCAGTTTTGCTAATTTAAACCAAAATTTAATATGAACATATTGTCCCATCATCACGAGTATTCTACAAAGATATAAAACACACTATCCCATTTTATGTCATAACTCATGATCCAGACTTACTAATACCTTAAATTTTGTGAAAGGAATAAAATATGTTCATTAAGTAACAGAGTTGGAATTGCAGGCAGCTTGGAGAAAGAAGAAATCATCTTTTCTCTAGAATGATATATTATTGTACTATGATAAAATTTTACTTTTCATTGTTTGTTTATCATCTTTTTTCTTTCTTTTTAGAAATGTTTTGCAAACCTTTTCTTATCATTTGCTTTCTTTTAATTAATTGTCTATCTGTAAATGCTGTTACACCGCAACAAGCCTTCCAACTACTAAGCAATCAAGGAGAGAAGTGTCACATTGAGTTTGTAAGCAAGATCAAAGAAATCATCAAATCTGAACCAAATATTGCTGATGAACGTATCAAAAGATTAGAATCCAAGGTAATGGAATTAATTTCACAAATAAAAATAATCGGAAAAGTGTAAAAAATATTAGAATCCAAAATGTACTGAGAGTTTAAATAAAATTAACAATTTCATTAAATGTTTTTATTTAACTTAGAATTTCTGTTTGTTTGTGAGGTTCAAATTCGGCAACTGATTTTTCACCTACTTCTGATGAATGGATTTCTTTCCAATTTTGTACACAGGTTAAGTGTTGATGACTATGATATATTTTAGAGTTGCCCAGAATATTATCCTAACAGTGTTAGCTAGACCTTATTTCAAACCACAGTAAGTATAGAATGAAGCACAATAAAGAGCTCTATATTTTTTAAAAATATGTTTCAATTAATTCAGATAGAAAAAAAAAGAAATGCAAGTCAGAATCTTAATTTCTTTTGATCAACTAAAGCTTGCTTTTTAAAGAATGCCATCTTCATAAATACAAAAATCTTGTGATTTTTAACACATGAAAATTTAATTTCAACTACTGAAACGCTAACATTTTCTCTTTTTGTTATCACCAAGCTATTAGCCCAAAATTTAAAACCATTTTAATATTTTGAATCTAAGTAAACGTTTTTGCACCCTTTTCTTGGGCAGGAATATTACAATATCTTCAAAATATTTCATGACATCTATCTACGCTTTTATTAAAATAGTAAGTCTATTTCTCCTACTCCAATTCTCCCACCTAGTGTAAGCTTGAGTAATCAATAGATGCCTGATAATAGTCCTACATAAATCTTTATCCAGTAGTGGCCTAGTGGCCTATTCATATCCCCACAATAGTTTTTCAAGCTTGCCTAAAGTGGCAGAACTGGAGTAGAAGAAATTCATTGGTTTTATAGCAATCTTAGTGAAGAAATAAAGTTTACTCTACAGTTATTAAAAATCTAAGGACATCAATTTATATAGATAGACTCTGAACTGGTGTTATTTCTGTATAACTGTGCAATCAGTTTACTTTAGATTCAAAACATTAAGATAATTTTGAATTTCAGGCTGATAGCTTGTACTTTAAAAACAGAGTCAAAGATAGTTGATGGAATAAAGCTGCTGTAGATCCCAAAATTCCAGGTGTACTATATCCAAAACTTCTTTGATAAAAGCTATAAGTTGGAACATAATGTGGGATATGAAGATAGGATAGTGATTTATTAAGCATCACCATCTAGCATCTATTAATTATTCAAACTTACACTAGGTGGGGCAGAACTTTAGAAAAAAAATAAAATTTGTTTAATTTAGCAATAATAAATATAAGTAATTGAATGATTTGTTACCTGGGAGTCATATAATGGTTGAATACTAGAACTGACAAAGTTCAGTTTTGATCAAAGGTCTTAAATTCTTGAGATTAACACTCTACCACAATCCTAAATCACACAAAGCATTTAACTTAAAGTTTTGTTTAACTTTATTTTTCTTTAAACTGTTCCTTATTTTAGTTTTATTTAATTATGAGCTTAAATTGAATATTGATAATAATCTAGTGATTATCACATTTTCATCATGCTATGACTTGGGATTTAAATTCATCCTGGATGAATCATTGACTTAACAAATCATAGATTAGTTTCAGATTTATCTTTTAGTTAACAGCCAGAATTGCTTTATAAATAGATATCTAGCAATTCCATATTTTTTAAAAAGGTAAAAGATCCCATTCTGAGATGATCACATGAATATTCACACAAACAATTGTCACTTGATTATCTCAAATGCTAGAGGAGCTATTTTTTGTCTACATAATATTTTTTTCTAAATGGCATGAATAAAAATACTGATAGAGTACCATTAAGTCAAAGTTCCTGGTCAAAATTGAGGGTGGGGGGTGGATTGTGAACTTTTCAGGATTTTAATTGTAATCTTTTTCCCTTTCATTATAAACTCACATTTTATTGTTAATTTAAATAGATTCTAGTTCTATTAACTATGAATTAATGTCAACCTATTAACATGAGTACCATATTAAATTGTTTAATACCATCATCTCACCTTATAAACAGTGGTTGTTCATGAAATGCATGTATTAGCGAGAGAATGTAGTCTGATTTTGAGTGCTTTTAATGGTTGTAATGTGGCAGAATTGAAAGGCAAAATATATTGATTAAAAACAAAATTAATTTTATTATATACAAGCTTGTATATATAAATGATATTCTTATTCGATATCTGTATTTCTTTGAAGTTATATACATAATCTTGTAATTAAATATTAATAAATATAGTAACATAAATATATATAAAGTACAACTTTAAAAACTTTTATCCACCTAGAAATACTTTCAACTAGCTTTGTAGTCTTTGTGAACTAACTCTAATTCTTTTTTAAGGTATCTTCAAACATTCATTCAAAGTCTAGCCTTCCCCCAATTTATTAATTTGCCATCTGTCTATTTATTAAGTCATGCTTACAGTTATATGTTAACATAGCTTCCTTTATTTCCCTTCTATTATTGTTTTTTTTTTAATTTGTAATATTTTCATATTCTTATCATCAAAATTAAAACCATATATACATAACCTATTTTGATCATAAAAAACAAGTGTTGAAACATTATCATTTCCATTACGATTTTGTTTAGTTTTTTGAACTCTTTTTAATAACTGCAAGTATTCTGATAAATTTAATGTCAGTTTTAGAATGTCCATTAATTTAAATAGGCTGATTAATAACACAAAGAATAAAATATACAAATTGGATTGGCCTAATGTTGTGCATCCTGTAGGATGCAGCCAAATGAACTATTCTTATGATTACTATGGTGAAACAAAAGCAAATCTGAGAACAAGATTAACACAACATATCTTAATGGATAAAAAATCCAAGACCAAGAAATTATCTATATTTTACAACCATGAAAAGTAATACAGACACCGCTTTGATCATAGGGTTGTTAAAATAATGTGCAAAGAAAAAACAATAGTAAGTATTAGTTTAAAGAGGCATGGTTTATCACACAAAATGAATATATAATGAACCAAAAAGCTAATGGTATTCAAATTAGCAAGCAATGGGTCTCACAGATAACAGAACAACCATATTTATGATACATATGCATTGAAAGTGTAATAAGTTTGTTTAATTTAAAATATTTTATTCTCTCGCATAGTATTTTCATATTATTAATAATGACAACCTATCAAGATATTATATATATATAATTTAAATATACTGTTTTTTACTGTTAAATTGTTTGAAAATTATATATATTAGTTTGTACACAGCGCATTAGGAATTGCATATGGCAGCTATGATCATACCAAACTACCAGCCAATTAATACTATCTATGCAAGGCTTAGAGAAATATAGCATTGTTAGCACTATGATGCAGTCAAAAGAGTTCTACTGCTAACTGCAACTCATGCTATTATAAGAATATAAAGCTTTCAGTAAATTTGTATGAGTATGAAATGTCAAAGTATAGCAATCATTCCTAATTCTCATTTGGAAATTCAAAATTCATCACAGTTAGTTAAGTATTATAATTTAATATTTTTAATGGATGTTAAGAGATGGTAAATGGGGATTCCATTTTTAATACTTGTTAAAAATCTGCAGCTATGATATTATTAAGCTAACAGCCAATCAAAACTAGTTTTACAAGACTAAAAAAAATACTACACTGATAGTATTATGATGTAATCAAAAGGTTTGACCTTTTATCTGTGACTCGTGTTCCTATAAGAATACAAAGTGCTACAGAAAATTTTATAGATATGAAAAATCAAAGTATAACAAACTTTTTCTATTAAAGTTTAAAAATTTGCCATTTTAATAGAAACTGAGCACTGATTGGGTTGGAGATAGAGATCTGGACCAACTGATGAGTGCTGATTCAGCACAAAATATGGATATTAGAGATCATTTATCTTTTACACATGTATGTGGTCATGTGTATCGGTTGTATAAGATTGATTGGATAGATGTAGAGAGTTTGACAGTTCTAGTTCAAGTACCTTCTAATTACACTAAGTTTAGTATAGACAACATTGATATATTTAAATATTATATATATACTGTATAAATTAATTTTATTAATAGCAATATGACAATTTAAAATATAGAACATATTTAATATAAATATACTAATTCTTGTAAATATTTTGTTACTAATAAAGTTAAAAAAAAAAAAAATTAACAATCAACACAAAAATTTTATATACCACTAATTAAAACAATACATTATAGTTCTTTGTAATTTTTGTCTGAATAACAGACATTTCTGAATTAATAGTGTATGGATAAATGGCAATTTCCCTTATTATTTAAATAGTATACTATTAATCATCATATTATAATACTTATATTTCATTTTACTTTTTTAATATTTTAAATTAACAATGTATAGTTTAATGCAGTTATGAATTGTCAGAATCTAGAAAAAAATATTTTGCTCAATTTTAATACTTGTGTGTTCAAATATCACACAACCTCCCAAGCAATTAAATTTACAAATTTTTTATATTTCTATTGCATTTTCAGTTTTCATAATGTTCTTAAATCTTTTTTTGTTTTAATTAAAAATAAATTTTAAATATTAAAATAAAGTGATTAAGAATTTATTTCTGTTATCTTAATTTAAATTAGAAAAAAATATATTAGTGTTCTGAAGAAAACTGCAAAGATAATTGAAACACTAAAGCAAAAATACAGAAAGTGTGACATTTATATTGAATTAATATTATATCAATGTAAAAAAAATATTTATAAAGGAAATTTTGAAATTTTAAAATAGATTTTACTTTCAAAATAATTATTTTATTTTATTAGTCTCCTGCAAAACCATTTTTGAAATAATGCATATGTTACATGACAATACAGCTGAGATGTTTTCCACAAAATTTTTAAGACACTAAAATATCTGAATCATGTGTTACTATATGAAATGTCATAGTGTGTTTCATGCCTTAACCAATGAAAAAACAATCCATTAACTTTACATTTTGTTTTAAATTAGACACAAATGCTGCTGAAAGGTATGAAATAATTGATAGTATCTATGGAAGGGAAGCCATTAGTTACAAAAATATACTTTAAGTAGTTTATAGGATTTTGTGATGGCAAAAAGAGCATTGAAGATGATTCACAAAAGTATGAAACACATCATCACATTTTACCTCATAATTCAGTTAGACTAGTGCCCTAAAATTTTTGTGGTAAAGAGCTAAATTATATCACTATGTATCACATGTACTGATTCAGAAATAATATTGTAGGCAGGTTGGAGAGATAACCAGTCACTTTTTCACTGGGATACCTTAACTATATATAATAGCTTTCAGAAACAAATGTATAGGTAAAGCTATTATTACATGATTATTGCAATGCTATCATTAATTATAATATATCTTGTGCCTAGGAAAACCATTGTTTTAACACAAATACATGTTAACATGAAGATATTTATAGGCAACAAATATATAAAAAAATATTTCTGGGTTTATCTATATATAATTAACATTATCATTTCAATGTTTCAGCAGGTTAAATCTAACATAAACAGAGTTAAGGAACATTTTTTATAAAAACAACAGTATAGAGGCAACAATACTAACAGTTTATCCAATAAGATTTTTTTTAAGAAAAAAAATAACATTATGCAGTTGATAGGAGATGCAAATAACTAAAACGTCTGCATATTACTGATAATTATACATAGATAAATTCCGATGATATATCTTATATATATATATATTAATACAAACATCAGATAGAGTGATGACTCTGAGCTAAGTTTTGAATTATTTTCCAGTGAAGTAACATTTAAAAAAACACAGTTCAGTACTATTTAATACTCAATCTTCCATAAAGTTGTTGAATTATCACCTGATCTCTTAAATAACTAATTATATAATATTAACATTATCACTCAAATGTCACATAACCACTTAAGCAACTAATCATACAATTATTTTTTTTTAATTCTGAAAGTAGAAAATTAATCTTTAATATATTATAGTTTTTAAAATTTAACGAATTATTCAAAATGTAATATGATTAACAATATGTGCAGTGCATAAAAGAAATCATAAATTGCCGATAGTTAAATGGTTTTCAAATATAATTTGCAGCATAACAGCCAATGCTTAATAAAAAAAATAGAATATACACAATCTGTTGTCAAGGCAACTTCTACAAATTAAAGATGGAGTTCCATCTTTTACCTTGGGCTAACATCCTTAATAGATTAAGAAATGAAGACACCTGACTGTAACAGATTGTTATTTTAATTTGCTTAGAAATTTTTAAATAAATACCACACAACATGCAAATTGTTGTCTTGCATTGGTGGTCGAGAAATCAGCGCGACTGCCTTGCACTTGCAGGCAGTTGCCCGGGTTGCGAGTTTGCGTCCCGGCCGATGCTATGACACTTTTAAAAAAAAAAAACATGCAAATTGTTTGTTGATCTGACAACAGATTATGGATATTTTATTGATTTAGTAAGCTTTGAATGTTATGCTTTAAATTACATTCAAAAACTAGTTATCTATACACAAGTTATGGTTTATTACATCAAAGTATTAAGTAAGAGTTTGTTTGAAAGTTTGTAAAAATAATTATTTATTAATCAAGTTCTAGGCAATTAATCTTTGCCAGTTAAATGGATTTTATTTAAAAATTTTAAATAGATTTAAAACGTCGATCTGATGCAGTCATATGTATTCACTTTTTAATTTATGTAAGAGTTTAGACCTGAATAAAAGATAAAATCCATCTTTTAACTATAGAAATTATATTGACAATAAATTATGACATATTTAGAAATTTATCAACCCTCTTCACTAGCACTGTACTATAACATAAAACAGTCGTGCTAAATATAAGAATACTCTCATCCCAGCCACAAGAAATTATCCTGTTGCATTTAACAAAACTGATTTATATTATAGTACAGCGCTAGTATATATCTATTGGAAAAAATTAAAAATTAAAAAAATGAAGCGGAGTTGGGATTGACATATTGCTAGAAGAAATGATAATAGATGGACAGTTAAAATCATAAATTGGATTCCAAGAGATTGTAAATGATCCAGAAAGTGACCACATGTGAGATGAATGGATGAAATAAGAAAGTGTGCAGGGGTGATGTGGAGAAGAGAAACTAAAGATCAGAGATGGATTGAAGTTAAAGAGACCTTCATCCTGCAATGGATTGATAATGGTTGTTGTTGATGATGATGATGATAGCACTTCATTGATTATTACTTTAGTTTATTAAATGCAGAAAATGTATATAAAGACAAATGCTAAACAAAGTAGAAACTAGAAGTCTTTTTATTAATTATTAGCTTGCATGGTATAGAAAATAAGCATAAAGTTTGACAGATATTTGCATTTTCATTGGAAAATTCAATAACCTATTATAAATTATGCAAATAAATTTAAAAAAAAATTCATATGATCTGAGTATTTTTATTATTTCAGATCTATTATCTAGTGTAATCTTAAAAAAAAACTAAGATCTTTTAAGAACGAGAATTGCCAGAACTGGAATCCATCTGAGGACCTTACACTCACCCAGAGAATCTGACATTCTACTACCACATTAAACCTTTCTGGGGAAAATAATCAAATGACTTTATTGCTTTGGAATTTATGAGAAATATGAGACCTAGATGTGACAAAAATGGATATGATTTGCTTACTGTAATCTCCAGAATTTTGTAAGTCCTTCACTACACCAAATCACGAGGTTGCTTAATTATGGTGTTAATCAGTGAGAGATTTTAGATTTAGACTTACAACATCTGAAAATATTCATATCACCAGAACTAGTTTCTCAATTATGTATTTCGTCTGTAAGATGATTTAAAACCCTAATCTAGGGCAACTGGAAGTCCAAGATGCAGCAGATACAAATCCAAAAACTCTTCACTGTTGAAAGCTATAAACTAGAAACTACTTTGAGCATATGAATAAGAGAGAACCGGATAGCATTTATTGATTACACAATCTTGCAATAGAGGGCACACTAGAGAATAGAAGGAATAAATGTTGCTCATGAAAATCTATGCAAAATGTGCAATTTCTACTTTTGGATTTGCCATTTTGTTTATGCTTTTATGTTAACAGTAAGAAATTAACTCTTGAGGGGTTCTTATTGATCATGGACTATTTCCAGTAACAATACTTTTTTTATTATTTTTAATTGTTCGATATTTTTAAATCCCGATATTGTGAATTAAAAACACAGCGGGCTCCAGAGGCAAAACTCACACTTGATTCAAGTAATTAAACTCCTCCAGTCAAAATAAAAAATAATACGCCAAAATTTAATTCAACTTGTAGCTGGAAATAATTTGATGAACTTTTAAGTAAACATGATAAAATTTTAATTTGCTGACGATATATATGTCTTTAAAAATTCTACACATGACAACCAGGAAACAATATAACTCAGACCAGAATTGTTTCTTTTTTTAAGATGTACTTCCATTCCACCAATCATTCTGATAAATTAGATAATTCCCAAAATGCATTTCATGCTAAAACAGCGCTTCTCCGTGGGCTCCGATTATACCTTTTATATAGGTCATCACTTATTTATGTTATCAATGTCTTATTACTACAGATTTGGTGCACACGTGTCAAACTTCCCACACATATCTTTGACAGAATCCACCTGGTTATGTTTAATTAAAAAAAAACAGACATTTATTTTTAACTGAGGTTAAAGACTAGAAATGATATGCTAATCTCAAACTTAATAAGTGATTAGTAATAATCTGTAGTATATTTGTCTAAAAAGTGAATGGTGTAGAAATAATGGGTACAGGAAGTTTACACTTTATAATAAGTTTACACTTTTTAAAAAAACTGGAGTAACTATAATATTTTTTTCTGAATTTACATATACAGAAGTTAAAAGTTACTGATAAGATAGGATATGAAAAACATCACAGTAATCTGCAACGTTAAAGAATTTTGGAACATGCATGAGGGTTAATAAACATGGAACAAATGGAAGTTTGAATCACAAATCATCTGATTGAAATTGTCATTATAAAAGTTTAGATAGTTGAAAATATTAAATGATGAAGAAGGGGGTAAGAAGGAAAGAGGTGGATGACTTCCATCATTTTGATAATTTTAGCACCATCTAGTGTATAGTTGAATAATCAACAATCACATGATGCATATAAAATGCTTATCTAAATCCTTATCCTAAGACTACTTTCTGAGTTTTGCTTTTATTAATGAGGCTTAGTATTCAAACTTGGAAGAAATGCAGACAAAAACACAGCAACCACCTTCATTTCCAGTCTACCTCTTAAGCCAAAAACTTGAAATACAAATCAGCCTAAGATTTTGAACTTAAGTCAACCTGCTTAAAACAATTATATAAATCTGAATCCCATTCATAACTATTTCAAGCAGATTGAGTTAGATTCAAAACTGTAGATTGATTTGTATTTCAAATTTTTAACTTTGCAGATAAAATGGAGTTAAAGATGGGTATTGGTTGCACATCTGCATTCTTTCCAGAGTCCCAAATTTCACTGATAAAGACAAAGGCCAGAAACTAGTCTAAAATAACTCGCACTAGATGTCATTTGAGTGGAGATTTATTTAAGCTGGGGTGTTTGGAGATTTGTTATTATTACAATAATAAATCTGTCTTTGAGCAACAGAAAAACCTAAACATATACTAGGTCATTTCATAAAAATTTTATTCATCTGATCATTTTGCATTAGTGTTGACTACGAATATGTATGTTTACTATATATGATATTTTTATGGGCACTTTTAAAAACAAGTAAGTTAATAACAAAAACTAAAAAATTTCATTTTATTATTACTTTCTACTTACCTGGGTTGGAAATAAAAAATCAGGATTTATTTTTATTGATTTATTTATTTTAAGAGAAGGCAGTAATTGGCTAAAAGCTCTAGATGCCATTTACTGACCAATTTTGACTGACTAACTATTTTGGTTCTGACCGGCTATTTGAAAAAATCATGGATTTAGGAATTTTTTTAGTTATTTAAAATATTGTTTTTCTAATGTTTTATGTGGTCATTCAGAAACTTAGTTGTAAATTAAATTATAATCATGATAGACTAACCCATTGACCACTAAATCCTTCTGTTCACAAATACAAACAAGTAGTAATTACTTATTTAAAAAATAATAAAAAAGTCAATTGTTTTTTGTTATTGTTTGTTGCTAATTTTTTATTGTTTTTTTCTTTCAAGTCAAAGTTTGTCTTAATCACTCTTTAATTAAACAATACATAGTCTAAACTTTAAATGGCATATAACATTAAGGCAGTATATAGAGTAAATAAGCTTATTTGTAATAACAATAACTAAGGATTTTGTACTTTTCGCGTGATCGCGTCATATAGTCTTTCTATAGTAAAAAATATACAAGGTTTATATGGGGAGCCCATTGTGTGTTAAGCTATGTCGTCTCAGGTCGCAGTTTCGCCGGAATACTTTCCCGCACTTATCACAATTGAACGGCTTAATATCTGTGTGAGTTAATAAGTGCGTCTTTAAATTGCTACGCTGGTTGAAGCTGCGGCCACAAGTCGGACATTTATGCGGTGAGTCTTCCATGTGCAGGATCTTATGGACGGCAAGGGTCCGAGATTGACAGAAGCCTTTCCCACATTCTTGACACTTGAATGGTTTTTCCTTTGAATGAATGTACCTGAAAAATAATGAAATCATTAAAAATGTAACAAATATATATATGCATACATACACAAAACTCTTTCTTAGTCACAAACACACTTTCAGTGAGGTAAACAGACATTAAATAGCCCATTTCAGGATAAAGAAGTATTATGCATTATTGACTAGGTTGTTCGTGGTCAGTTAATATGATTCAAGCAATTGTCTAAATTCTTTTACGTCTAAATAAACATAACTAAAAATTTATTTATCAATATTGAATGTTTATTTGGTTGGGATCAACATAAACAATAAAAACAATATTAAAAAGCAATAAAAACAATATTAAACCTAATTAGAGCCTCCGTTCAAAATCCAAATCATGAAAAACTTTTTTAAAAAAATCGAATAACATCAAAATTCCTAATATTAAAGAAGTAATGATAATGATAACTACTTATCCAAAATAATGATAGTTAAATTATAAATATATTTCATCTGTGTATGTATACACATTATAAAGGGGTTTGAACTCATAATTGTTTCTAAGCTTATGGAAGCCAGTCCATTTTCAATTTAGCTAATCATCTCGCATTTGATAGGCAAATTGAAATCTAGTTAATTTCAATTGGCCACAAAAATAATAATGGAAAAGAGTAAAAACGAATCCCACAATTATGTTAGTCAAATATTTGGCAATACTTATAAAGAGGTTCTGGAAAAACTATCATCCTATGGTTTTTCATTTGAAACTTAATTTACACATTATGTGAGATTTTTTTTTTTTTAAACGGAAGAAAAATTAAGTAAAAAACATTCTCAATCACAAGATGGATTAGCACAGTGAGAGATGGGTAATCTCTGGATTTTAAAATTCATAGATGTAGTCCATCTCTACTATTTCCAGAATAAGACCATATAAATTTCCAGTGACAAACCTTTTGGTTATTTTTGTTCTGTTTGATACAATAGAAGTATAGAAAACTCATATTTTTAAGATCCATGGATTATGGCCAGATAATAGTTTTTGATATTCAGTTTTTTTATAAACTTCTGAGTAATAAATTATTTGGTTATTATTATTAAAAGTACATGCTTTCACAGAAGTTCTTATTCACATCAGGGAAATACATTTTCAATACAGTGTTTTTCCAAGAAACAAGAATCATTGATATCCATTCTCAAAAATAACTGGTAACTTTAAAATAGAAAATTCATTACAACACAACATGTATTATATATATATATATATATATATATATCTGTATACTATATATATATATATATATATATATATATATATAGTGTACAGATGATTGGTTTTTCTCATCAAGTTACATGCAGAACTATTTCTGAAGCAATATTGCATAGTAACATAATTTAGCTATTCTCCACAAACATTTTATAGTGCTAGCATGTTTGGATTATGAGTTGCAACATGAAATGTTATTGTATGTTTCATACCTTAAACAATGATGGAATAAAATACTAACATTAAATTTTATTTTAAATTGAGAAAAATTGATTACTGACTCATTGAAATGATTCAAACTATATATCATAGTAAAGTTGTGATTCTCAAGGATGTTTTCCAGTGGTTTGCAAGATTTTGTAATAGGAAAAAGAGCATTGAAAATGAGCTATAAAGATATGGAATATACCATCCCAATTCATGTCATAATTCATGATTCAGATATGCTACCATCTTAAAATGTTTGTGGTGGTTTGCTAAAGTATACTATTGCCTTATACAAGTATTAATTTGTAGACAGACCTGTGTAAAACTACATCCCACAAAACTTCCCATAGACCACAGAACATTGGATTCTATTGCTTGGCATATGATTTGAAATGTAGGGATTCACTTCCTCAAGAGTCATTTTGAATAAGTAATGGATTAAACTTTTCAGTAAAAGATTTTGGAGTAGAATAAGGCTAAAAGATAAAAAGTTATGCCTTTAATAACTAACTCATATTAAGAAAAAGACATCTCCTAGCAATAGAGATTCCCTGATGATGAAGACAATTCCCATCAAGATTGCCAGATAATAAATGTTTTTAAGTAGTATTCCATATGTTTTATATTATAGCTAAGAATACTTGAGGAATAAAATTCTAAGCTTCTTGGGAAATAATTTTGTTCAAGCTGGACCAAACTCCAGATTAGCATGGCAGATATATTACCATTGTACCATAAATTAATTACAGCCTCTTGAAGAAATAAATCTGAAGTCATGATAGCGTATTTAGTTTAATGTTTTTCTTATGTCCAATAGATGTCTGAAGTTTATTATAACATTTTATTCTTGTGACAAATATGTAAAGATGTTTACATGTTAAAAAAAGTAAGCAACATTTTTTTTTTTTTAGTAAAGTCAGAATGTAAGATTTTTAAAAAAATTTCCCCATTAAAATTCACTTAAAAAATTATTTTATTAAATTAGTTATGGATGGCTGGAGAGTTAGAGACTGGAGAAGATTGAAACCTGTCAATTAAACTTTGAAGATTTGCTATCTTAATAAATGGAGCACTGATTTTATATATATATATGATCTGGATCAACTGATGAGTGCTGGTTTAGCATGAAATATGTTTCTTGGAGATTATTTATCTTTTTGACATGTATGTTGTATAAGATGGAGTGGATGATTGAATGAAACTTGAAAATCTGAATTCAAATCCCCTCTAATTACATTTAGCTTAAGTGTACATATTTGTATTTAAAAAAATGTTAAATTAGTTATTTGAAATAATATATATCTATGTAGTGTGTCCCTGTGAAAAGATAACTGATTTTTTTTCTCCAAGTAGTTTGTAATCCATCTCTAAATAAACATATCTATTATATTGTCACATCATTTACTTATTTACTATAAACATTTTAAGGTTCTAGCATGTTTAGATCACAAGTTATGATATGAAATGTGACAGTGTGATTATTTATATACATTTATAGATTGTCTTAAATACTTTAAACCACTTGAAAACATTCTTATGACTTACAGCTTCATACCTATTGGCATAATTTAAAACAAAATTTAATATTAAAAAGTTTGCTCCATCATGGAATAAGATATAAAACACATTATCACATTTTCTGTTATAACTTGGGCTCTAGACAAGCACATGCTTTAAATTTTTGTGATGAATAGCTGAACTATGTGACTACATAATAGAAATGTTGAGTCAGAAGTGGTACTGCAGTTATCTTGGCGAAAAGCACAAGTCAATTACATTTTTACTGACACATATTAACCTTACAATTTGAGGCTAGACATAATTATGTCTTAAAGGCTAATAAGATATAGTTTTCCAGTGGAATTATCAGGAGGAAAAAATATTCCTGGTAGAATTGCTAGTGCTTTAGAAAGTGGTGGAAAAAATAAATGTTTTAGTGGACAGTTACTTACTGTGTTAAACAGTGTTGAATATATACAAAGGCTTTGGAAAAGGCTCTACTGAAAAAAGGGACACTAAACCATTTTTACAGATTAAGAGCTGTATCTCTTGATAATGAGGATTTTTTCATACTTTTTCCAGAATTAAAAAATAAAATGATACCTTTCAGAACAAATATTTAATGATGTTAAATCTGGATTGTTCTTGAAAGAGACAGAGAACAGTTAATCACATCTCTATCACTCAGTACTCATAAATGATACTTTTGACTCATCAACAACAGAATGCCAATAACAATTTTTATCACATAAAGAATAAAAATGAATAATAAAATAAATTTTGCTTTTTGAAAGAAAAAGAGTGATAGGATGAATAGACATAATTTCACAAAGTAGTGAGTGTGACCATTCTGTATATGAATTTATCTTTTAATTTATAATAACTCCATTACTGTTCTTTTTGTTAATTATTTTTGTTGTTGCTTCAGTGCATATAATTTTAAAATTAAATTATATCATAGCCATGTACATATTAAAATATCTTAACATTACATGTGCATCTTTATTTCTTGCGAGTTTAAAGCATTGGAAATGACAGAGTTGCTTGGCTGAAATCTATGGACTTCAAACTACAGTCTACTGTTCCACCAATAAAATGAATTATGTATGGTTATACACAGTGTTTTCCAGAGAGAATGTGATTGATTTTCCCTTCAGGAATCCTGCAGAGTCATCTCTGAATCAATGCATGTAGTGACATAGTTTAGCTATTCACCATAAAAATTTTAAAGTGTTAGCATGTATGAATCATGAATCATGACATAAAATGTGACAGTATATTTCATAACTTAATGCACAGTGAAATAACACTAATTCTGTTTCAAATTGGTGAAAACTGATACTGAAGCACTTTAAAGTATTCAAGTTGTATATGGTAGTAGAATTATAAGCTAAGAAAACATTTTCAAAGTTTTGCCAAGATGATAGAGGGATCTTGAATACAATCTATGAAGGTTTGAAAGACACTATCACATTTTATGCTGCAGCTCAAAATATAAGGCACTCTAGTTGTTTAAAATATTGTGATAAAATAATTAAATTATCATTGCCATATAATACAGGCGATCTGGAGAGAGAAACAATGACATTTTCACTCAGATACAATATATATATATATATATATATACGTATCTGAGTGTATCTGAGGTCACTATTTTATATATATATATATATATATATATATATATATATATAAAAGAGTGACCAAAGTATTCTAATAATAATTAGAGAATTTAAAGATTTCTCTCTGAATTATATTTTGATGACACAATTTTTTTAAAACCCTTAAACTTTGCATGGGCAGAAATTTGTTATTGCAAAGAATATTTACAAAGTTTAATTCATAGAGCACTATATTCAAATTATTAACAAAATTATTACAAATATATGTGTTAATTAAAAGCATATACAATATTTTTAATTATCTTAGTTGATGTTTTAATATGTATATTTTTTTAATTAACTTATATCATAGATAGATACAATAAGTACTATATATGTATATTAAATTTTTGTTAATATCTTAATGTACATAATTTTAAAACTAAATTGTATCATAAATATGCCATACTGCATATATATAATTTTCAATCATTTTTAATTCACTGGAGGATTAATGTCTCTCCAACTTTAATCCATTTTCTCTGATCTCCGGCCCCTCTTTTCCATAATCACCCAAGCACACTTTTATTTTATTCATCTGTATTGCATGTGATCTCTGTATAGGTTTTACACAATCTCTTGGAGTCAATTTTAAGCTTTCACTTATCCATCTATTTTCATTTGTTCTAGAAATATATCTAAGCCAACTCACTTCTGTCTCCTAACTCTTTCAATGATCTCAATAAGATCTGTTTAGTCTCTCACCCATGTATTTAATTTTCAATCTTTTCTTGTTATTTGTAAGATGCATCTCACCATACTTTGTTGAGTGATCTGAAATCTCTGCCTTGTCCTTTCATTAAGTGTCCATATCTCAGATCCATAAGTAAGAACTAAAAAAACATATTTATTAAAAACTTTCTTTTCCAAACCCATATACATATTTTCTTCTAATATTAAGTTATTTTTACCAAAATCACTCCAACTAAATTTAATTCTATAATTAATTTCATCTATTAAGTTTCCATCTGTAGCAATTATCTGACCAAAATATTTGTGGTAGTTAATTTCTTTAACTCATCATTATCAATCTTTATTTTTTTCTTGTGAGACAATCCATTGAACATTACTTAGTCTTTTTAACATTTACCTCTTGTCCTACTTTTTTACTTTTATCTGATAACTCTTACAATATTCTGAAAGCTCTAAAGAATTATTTGCCGAAGTGACTATATCAATTATAAAATATAGATGACTTAAATAATCTCCATTTACTTTTATTCTCTTAGCTTCCCATGTTAATCCACAAAATACTTCTTGCAAAACTACTGTAAAAAGTCTTGGAGATGTCACCCTTTTCAATGTTAATGTTTCTAGTATCATTACGTAATCTAATTGTAGTTGTTGAATTTTTATAAATATTTTTCAGAATATGACAATATCCTGGATCTATTATCTTGATAATCCCATTTGTTAATCACCAAAAAAAAAAAAAAACTTATAAAATCAAATGCCTTTTTATAATCTACAAATCCAAAGTATAATGGCAACTCATATTCATTGCTTTTTTATAACTTCTCTCAATACTTGAATATGATTTGTTGTACTAAAACTACTTTTATCCAGCTTATTTTTTTGGTTGATTACAATACGAAGTTTGCTGTACACGAGGTGTAATTATCTTTGTAAAAATTTTGTTTAAAATTGATAAAGACTTATAGGTTTGTAATTTATAACATCCTCTATTTCATATTTTTTTAAATGTTAATATTAATACTGCATTATTCCAATCATCTAGTACATTTTTATCATTTAGACATTTGGTATATAACTTAACCAAACCATGCAAGCAAGTAGTTGGGTGCAGACGGTTGTGGGTTCGCGTCCCGGCCGATGCTATGACATATGAAAAAAAAAAAAAAAATTTATTTCTTCACCTGCTTTTTTTAAGATATCAATTATAATTCCATTGTTACCTGGAGCTTTTCTTTCTTCATAGATTTAATTGCATTTCTCACTTCTTTATTTAATATTCTTGACAATTCCGAAGATATAATTAAGTAATATAATAGTGTGTGCACACTCTATTATAATGTTAATTTTTTTTTTTTTAGTTTTATAGATTCAGATGTGTGTTAACAACAAATAGATTGTTTGCTACTGCCTGCGGATTTCGCTATTCATACAAAAGCTTATAAACAATTGATAATGATAATTAACTATATTTTTATTTTTATTTTCTTAAGCTGCTTATATGTGTTGTGCAACTATTTTCTTAAAGTAATTTAATGAACAACAAAATTTACAATACATAATAATGTCTATCTTTATTAAAGACTGTGATATTAAATTACATTTCATTCTATAAATATTTGAGATTAATTTATTTGGATTCCATTTAGTTTTCTTTATTTGATCAAGTAAGTGAACTATATTAAAAATCTAAGACTCAAATAGGATTTATCATATTAAATAAAGATCAATTAGTCTTACAATATTTTCTAGAATTGCTATTTTCTGTGCATTGATTAAATTATTCCCTCACAAGTAGAAGAATATAAAAATAGAAGTCAGCATTGCCTAGTGTAGAGAAAAATAGGGTAGAGGTGTCATGTGATGCATAAATTAGTATATTATCTATTTCTAAAAGTAATTATTTCTACTGCATGCTGAGGGTTTTAGTTCAGTGTAAGAGTGTTAGAAGCAAGAGATAAAGTTTTAAAAATTATTTCTCATCTGAAGAAAATATAAAAAGAAAGCAACACAACTTCAATTTTTTTATTTGAATGAAACAGTTGGACATGATTTTCCTTTTGCTGTTCAAATGCCACATAACCTACCAAGCAACCAAAAATTTACTAAATAGGATATATTTTAAATTTGAAATTGTTATTCTAATATTTAATTATGTTTGCATATATATATATAAACTCCTTTGATTATGAAATGTATAACCCAAGTCATTCCTTCTAAATATTACATATTTTGACTGTTTCTGTGTGAATTTGATATCACCAACAACATCACATTGTCTTTCATATAGTTAATAATGTGCTTCCAAGAGCAGTTACCTTCAGTCTATTTTAGTTTACTGCTGCAAGCTTGAATAATTAATGGACAACTGATGGCACAGTGAGCAATCCTTAGCTCACAAGCCACATGCAGCTGACAAAGCTACTTTGTACAGTTTCCAAGACAATGTGAGTACTGGTTTTCATTGACATTTATACTTTTATATTAAATGATTTATAGTAGTATAGTATATACCAATCATGATTGTATATATTAAAAAAATATTCTTAAACTCAGAGGTAAAAAGCCAATAAACTCACCACACTGGCTAATGCATGTTGGTGAGCAGCCCATCCATGTTTGTATACTATATGAATAATCACATAGTAATAACAGTTGCAACAACAAGAATGTATGTAGTGGACATTAGGAATTTGCCCTGCTTGGTTCCTTTAAGGCCTTCAAAAGGAATCAAAGGATATCCTTTCAGTTAATAGCAAACTTCTTTTTGCAGATAAATGTTAAAAAGACTAAAGTAATGTTTAATAGATTTTTTCAAAATATGAAAATATTGATTATGATGAGTTAGAAGAAGTTAACAGTTACAAATACCTTAGTCAGATTATTAATGCAGATGGAAACATAATGGATGAAATTAATCATAGAATTAAACTTGGTTGGAGTGCTTTCGGTAGAAATAACTTGATACTAAAAGGAAATATGCCTATGTGTTTAAAAAGGAACGTTTTTAATAAATGTGTTTTGCCAATTCTTACTTATGGATCTGAGACTTGGACAGTTAATAGAAGAGCAATACAGAGTCTTCAGACCACTCAAAGAAGTATGGAGAGATGCATGTTGGGAGTAACAAGAAGAGATTGAAAATGCAATGTATGGGTAAGAGAACAAACAGTTGTTACTGACCTCATTAAAAAAATTAAAAGACTGAAATGGAGTTGGGCTGGACATATTGCTAGAAGAGATGATAATAGATGGACAATTGAAAATTTGAACTGGATTCCAAGAGATTGTAAAAGACCCAGAAAAAGACCATATGTGAGATGGATAAATGAAATAAGAGAAGTGTGCAGGGGTGATGTGGAGAAGAGAAGCTAAAGTTAGGAAAAGATAGACTGAACTTGGAGAGACCTTCATCCTGCAGTGGATTTATAATGGTTGATGATGATGTGTATATACCAATACACGAATATTTTATTTTATAAATGCTCTAAAGACAAGTAAAAAAAACCGACATTTTAAAAATTTACCTTTTTAGCTTTTAAATTATTCCAGTTAAAAGGATTGTTAATGTGAATTTTATTATTGTATTTGGTTGGTCAAAAGGGTTTCAACATTAGATGATCTTTATCACTCCCATTAAAAATTAATTCCAAAAGTGTGATTAATGTGGCTCATGAACATTCAAAAATGCATAAAAAATATTAACTTTTATCACTGAAGAACTTGCCATCCCTGATATAATGCACAAAATCTTAAAATCCAGATTGAAAGGTTTTTGTCTTAAATACATTATTCCAGTTTCGAACATTCAACTTTTTACTGCTTAAAACAAAAGTCAGAGATGGGTTGGTCTGGAAATGGGGATATATCACTCTATATCATCTGGTGTCTGCAAATGTGTCATGCTTAGTGTAGATAACTTTAATATAAGGTCAAAATAAATGTTCTTAAATGTTTCATAAATATTTTTTAAAAAAAATTTAACATTATTTTTAGTGATACTGATTTAAAACAAATGTTTCCCTGCATGCTTTAGTAAAATGGGGGGGGGGGATCAGATTCTGGAGCTGAAGATGCATGGAATGTCACCACTTCTGGTTCTCTAAAGAAATTAATTTATTTATTTCATACAAATGTAACACACATTTGTGTCTGTCTTTTGTCTTGAATCTTAAACACACACACACACATATATATATATATTGTAACAGTAAAATGGGGCCATCACCATTTATCTCATGTTGTGATATATATATAATGTTTGACTGACATCAATTAAATGAATTATGTAATAAAGAGCTCCTTTTTTATATTCACGTATAATTATTGTTTATATAACCATTAACATCTAGATGTGCATTATTATATTAGTAAACTTAGCTTACTATAACAGTAAATATTTGATAATAAATAGGCTTATAAATACTATTTGTCTTCACCAACAGTAATTTGTTTCACCATAGGAATGATGATGGTGACAGGTTCTATTAGCACCTTTACCCTCAAGTATTTTATTTATTTTAATCAGTCGCCAAATTTCTTCAAAAAAAGATTACCTGGAGTTGTTTGAAATAATAACCCTCGTTGAATACTAATTTTCTTTTATTTATTTTACCATAACACTCCCATATACCACTCAGTAGTTTGCATATTCTCAGACGTGTGGATATTTTTTTCTTAACTAGCATATGTATGGTAAAGTTATTATTTCATCACATATGTAAACCAAATAAACATCTAGATTAATTAATAACAAAAATAATTTATTAATACAACAAAGCATAAATAGGGAGATTCATCATTATACTATGTAAATTTCAATGCAAATTTACATCTTGCATAAAATTATTAAAGTGGTGAATGGGAATTAAAAGTTCATATATATTTATTTTCTCTCCATTTCGTTATCTCATATATAAAAATAAAACTGTTCAACTTTTTCTGGTTTTTTTTTTATTAATTTCACAAGTACAGATAGATATAAAATGAAACAATATATTCCTTAGAATTATTTTAATTCAAGTTTATAAGTTCAAATATAAGCAAAAATTAAATATATTCTTATAGAATAATTAATTATAATTATTTTTTTCTTTTGCTTTTATAAATTTAAAATTCTTTTCGCTTTGTGTCAAGAAATAGATTCTTCTAATATCTTACTTCTCAGCAGAATTTCACAAACGAACCTTATCCAAATATATTCTTTGTATTAGTATATCACAACAGCGTAGTTCAGTCTTTCTATATAGAGTTGGAATTGTAAATCGTTATAAACTTCATTTAAGAGACTGGGCAATGTACTTGGGACTTTAACTGACATCCTATTTGTTTTACTTAGCCTTGCATATTAAAAGATTTCCCAATATAATAAGACATATGTATAATTTATTTTATAAATGTGGAATTATAATTGGCAGGAGACTGCACACTTGAATTTCTTCATTCTATATTCTTCAGGATAGTAAACAGTTGATCCTCCTTTCACTGCAGTTAACTGTAGGCTGTTTAATTATGCATGATGAATAGCATTATGCAAATTACCTTCTTTATTTTGTTCATCAGATTTCTTATTTTTTTCTTTTTCAAAAAAATTTGGGAACAAGTCTAAATAACAATTTCCCAATATCATTTTTATTTACTTAGTAGGCACTTTATTAATGTGTACCATCATATATACAAGTGCGAACACATGCACATTCTTCTTTATATCTTATTAAGTAGCCTTTAAATTACTAGCTGCTATGGTTACAGCATATATATTTAAATAAAAATAATTATTTCACGTTAAACATTATTCTAGAAGTAAAAAAAAGCAAATACTTTGTTGTAATTATATGTTGAATCATTTTTATAATCTAGAATTAATTGTTAAATGTCTTTAGAAAAAACTCAAACTTTATTTAAATTTTAAAATATATTTAATTGTTAGTAATAACACATAAGTTGATATAGAACACAATGTTTCAAGTGCTATTATTCTCCTTCCTTCTTCAAGTGTTGCTGGTGAGACCAATGACAGTACTATTAAGAGGATTAAAACTGGGCTCTCTAAGAGTCAAAAATACTGAATTTAAGATGGTGCTATAAATAATTAGTCTTTTCTATCAAAGTCTAATTGGTTAAAGCATTATCTTAACTTCTGTATTCATAAATTTAAGAGTACCAGGTTAAAGATCTATGCTAGTACTGCTGCTGATCAGGCTAGCAAATATCTGAGGAAGAGAGGAGAATAATACAAGTGATTTTCTGAAGGTATATGATGATGATATTTTAACTGTATTTGTTTGTTGGACTATTTCCATAATCTAATATTAAGTATTAAATGTCTTTAAAACAATTAAATCTTATTTATATTTTCCTATTACGTTCAACTATTAATAATCACACACAGGTTAGTATATGTACAACATTACAAGAGGTATTCTCCTCTCTTCTTCTGGTGCTGCTGACTTGTCCAGTGACAGTACTAGTTTAGGAATTGAACCTGATCCTTAAATTCTTCAATATTGAATTTTAAGGTAATGCCCTAGCTAACTACTACTTGCTAACATTTGAAGTGAGAAGAAAATAACACCCCTCAAGCAATATATACTAACTTGTATGCTATTACTAACAGGTAAATATCTTTGAAAAATTTAACTAAAAATTGAATTTTTCTAAAGAGGTTTAACAATTAAATCTAGATGGTAGAAACAGACTAACATATAATTAAAAGCAAAATCCGTTTATAAAAAATTTTCAGACAAAGTCCAAATTACATTTTTGATTGTATTAAACTTTATCCCCAAAAAGTGTGGCTCACTTGAATTTTATTCTATTTTAATTGCTCTAATATTGCCAGAAAAAAATTCTTTTAAATTGCCATGTCAATTTTATTTACTAGAATTAGAGCTGCCATCTATTAAGTAATAACTGAACTATAGTTTACAAGTACTGTACTGACTGTGGCAGTTGTACTAATGTAGTGAAAAGTAATATAGATAGAGAAGGTCATAAAAAACACAGCATGTAGCTAATATTAAAAATCAAAATTTAGCAATCTAAGCAGAGTATTAAGGAGAAGAATTAAATAAATATGGAGAACTAGATTTCTAACTCAAAGACAGGTCTGTTGATATTTTTTAACTCCAATTATAATACATATTTGAAAGTTTGAATTTGATCAAAGACAGAGTTGAATGTCTAGGCAGTAGGGAATGGCTTACGGGTTATAATATCTTGCAAAGCCTTGCGTGGTACACTGTAGAGGTAGAGCATCAGACACTGAAGGATCGATTAAAGTACTGGGATTCCTGAACATTAAAACCATTCGATTGTTTATTTATTTAATATCTACAAAGACTTTTTTTAACCTTTAATAGCTATAAATGGTTAAAAACGATTCAATTAAATACAAGAAGAGTAATAATTAAAATATTCAAAGTAGAAATATTTCACAGATACATTTTATACAAAATTTAATAATGATAATAATAGATGTATTAATAATTAATAATCATTTTCTATTGATTAAACCTTTTGTGTTTTTAGAAATTATTTTTCAATTTGCAATTGTAGGAAATTTGTCACTCTTAAGTTGAAATAATTCGTATTTTTTTCCTTCTGAAACATGTTTGTCAATTAAATAAATTGGCAAGTATTGTAACATCATCTGAGAAAAAAGGTGTTCCCCCTCTTCCTTTAATTTTTGAAGTGACCCAGTTTTCCAGTTAAAAATGTAATCTATCATTTCTCGTCTTCAATTTCCCCATATTTAGAATTATTATTTATCTATTAACACTTATTTAAATGTAAAATAAATTATTGTTGATATTTAAATATAAAAACTATTTACAAAATTTTTGCTTATTTTTCCTTTACGAGAAACATCACGTGACAATACACCTTTATAACTTTTCAAGTTTTTTTCTAAATTGATCCAAGAATTATAACTTTGGCTAAAAGAGAAAATATATACAACAACACTTTACATAACTCCAAAGTTATTCTACATATATTGCATTTTACCCTGTCCACGATCAAATTGTTTGGATACTTTTACTTTAAGGAGCCAGTTTGCTATTATTAAACAAATATTTGAGTGTTTTATTATTAATAATATGTGATTGCCAAGTCACTGCTATTCTTATATAGCTATATAGGCAAGTGTCCTTAGATTCAAACCTTAAGATATTTGAAAACTCAGGTCATAATCTTAATAATATGACAGATGAATCAAATATGGCCTATGGATAATTATAATGTAAGGTTTGCTCTCCATAAAAAACAGCCAGGATCTAGAAACTAACCAGAAGGTCAGTATGTCAATATTGTATGAATGAAGTGATAGAAAGTAGTTTACTACAATCTAAGAAGAAAAAAACTATTAAGCAAAAATATGGCAATATCTTCTGCATTACTAGATTTCTGAGAATGGAACAATAGTAAACAATTGTAAAAAAATAAATTTTATTTTAGAAATTATAATTGAATTCACTTATCTACTATCTTACAAGTCATTGATACCCAAAAGTTTAACAAAATGTTAAAAAATAAGATAGTTAAAAATTAATAAATATGAAATTTTATTTTTGAATTTAACAATTTAACCATTTGGTGATATAAGAATATGTGATGTGTGTGATGTGATGTTATGTATTTGGCTTCTCCTTAAACAAAGTCAAGAATATCTCAGCAATTATGTCCAGATAAACCTGTTAGCCACTTTATTTTCCATTCCCCACTCTAAATCTTCCCATATTCTGCCCCATCCCATTTCCACAACATAATCTTTGTCAACTCTATGGCCTTTATATCTAAATCCTCCTTATCTTTTCACAAACCCAGCATAAAAACTAATAACTCACTTTCTGTATAGTCACTTTGTTCATACCTATTCTCCCATAACTTCATTATCTGTATCCTTTCTGCTTTCAAGCATTTACATTCAATCAACAGATGCCTAATATTTTCTATACCTTCCTTACACAATTTGCACACTAAATCACCCATAGTTTTCCATTTACATGTATATTCACTTGTTGCTAAAGATCCCATTTCAGCCTTAAACAATAAACTACTTTCCTTACTGTTATCATAAATTAACTTGCATCCAATATTCCATTTATTTCTATATATATTTAAACTCTTTTTACCCTCCATACTAGTTCTCCATCTCTCCAACTCCCTATTTTTTATTAATGCTTCTATTCTTTTATCCCATTCCTTATCATTATAACACTCAACAATCCTCCTAACACAATCATCCCACCTTTTATCAAACTCTCCATACAGTAGCGCCATCAAGTGCAAACTTTATAATCAATGCTGGAGGAAGGCTTGTGCATAAAATCCCTATCTAGTGCACACTCATCCAACATCCCCAGACAAGTTTCTGGCTTGTGGCCTTCATCAGTGAGGAACCTTGGATCTGAGAGCACTGCACTTAGACCTTAGGATCTAATGCAATCCTCCAGCAAACACCTTTTATCTCTATTTAACTACAAAACTATGAGTCTAAAATTGAAAACATAATATTTTTAATCCAAGCTCATTAGCTTATATAGTCATATATGTCTGAACTCAGTTCAGTACCCATACATTTTGATGTCTTTGGTTTTTTAATAACCATAGCTGCCACTATTCCATTAGGCAGCATTGGTAACTAAACAACACATGATCACCATTTCTTATGCTTGCTCAAACTGTTAAAATAGGCAAAACTCTGACTTGCACTGAGTGGCACTACTGTGTGGAGAGTTTTGCCAATTTTAACAATTTGAGCAAGCATAAGCAATGGTGATTAAGTGATGACAGGGCAAGTTAATATAAAACATATAATAACATAAATTTATAGTTTCCAAAAAACATTTCAATATATACAAACAATAAATAGTAAAATTAATATATTTATTTAAATTTTTAGCAGTCTTTGGGTGTATGAGAAGAAAGGTCTATTGTTGAAGTTTAAAAAAATTACACATCCAAAAAGCTTTACAATTTAATTTTTGTTCATGTCTTAACATGTATATGTAATTTTAAGATTAAATTATAGTATTATATAGTGATATATGCTTAAAATATTTATACTGAATACTGTAAATATAAATGCTTAAAACATGTACTGTCCAGCATTCAAATTTTATTATCTTTGAGAGAAAAGAGGCTTGGTACTAAATAACATGGATATAGAATCACATTATTCATCAATATAATTCCATAAGTTTTTAATCTATTCATCATCATCATCATCAACCATTATCAATCCTTTCCAAATTCAAACCATCTTCTCTATTAATGGCCCATAAGTATATAAGTGTTTATTTTTCAACAACTTATGATCCCTATACTTTTTAAATAATTAAATTGAAATTTTGTTTTATCATGCAAGTTTCAAAATAAGTATATTAACTAGTCCTTTGACAGTAATAATATAATTTTTATTTTAAAGGTTTAAACCATATGTTTGGGACTGGAGGATTCTGGTTAAGTAATTTACTTATGGATCCAAATTGAAAACAGTCTAGAAACAATGTAATTTAAATTAGTTGTTGGCTACTTGTAAATATAATAAGAGAGCAAATCAATTGTCACCTGAAGCAACCTTAAATATTGTCCATTTTAAAGGTATTAAAATACTATTAGTATTTATTTAGAAGACCTTTAAGGGCCAGAGAAAGAACATTTGTCTGACATAATTATGGTCAAGGGTTCAAATTCATGCCAAATTATTTTTTCAAGAGATTTAGGATTTTTATTTCATAGAGCAGATTCATAATCTTTCTGTACAATTATCCAACAGTGGCCAACAAGTGGATATCTAGTTGGAAAACTACTCAAATATTCATTAGCTAGAAATTAGCTAACTTTGCTTTGGATTGAACTATTTGCTAAAAAGTCTATTTTATTTAAAATAAAGTGCTAGTATAAGATGGTGATCATGTGATGCTTATTTAAAATATTCTATTGAACAAATAAATGAATATAAAATTTGAAAATATATGTATTAAATAAAAATAAATACATTTCCTAAAAATATATACAAAATTAAAAAATTATAACATTTTAGAAATGCAAAAAAATTTGAACAAAATAAATTAAAATATAATTTTAAAAATTCACAAATGATTTTCAGATTTTTGCTGGACTTGGCAATGCTTTATTATTTTAAAATGTGTTTTTACCCTTTACAGATCCATAATGATCTTAAAACATTGTGATACTGTCAGTATTATTTTGTTTACAACAGTTTGTTCTGAAATGATGTTACTTTTTATTATTTTTAATGGTAATTAATTTATAATTTAGTTTCTGTTTTTGATCCTAGATGGGAGGTATAATCAAAAGATAAAATCAGCTCTTGGTTGAGTCATTCATTGTGTGGCAGGATGTTTTTATTATTTATTTATCAAAATGAAAGATAAATTTTTATTTTGAAAATTTATTTTTCCATGTTCATGTCTGTTTTTATTTATTTCACTGAATAATAAATATAAGATATATTTCATTTTTATAATTATTGTTTTTTTTTTTAAGAATAAAATCTCACATGATGAAATAAATAAAATTTTCTACACAACATTAATGAAGCTAAGACATGAGTTTTTTAAAATTTATTTCACAATGTGGTACTATGATCCTAAAATTGTAATAGCTTTCATTATTTTTAGTAGTTTTAAAAATATTTTAAATAGTAATTATAGTAGAAATTACTTTAATTTTGCTACAAACTCTATTAAAACTAAAGTACATATGTATGAAAGACAAGTAGTGTTAAATACTATATTGCATGATGATAGTACTGCAATTTTAGCAGTGGCTATACTCCAGCCTTAGATTCAGTAACTTTTATTTTTTGCTGGAGAGCAGGAAAAATTGATGTTTTAATGTAACATAATAACAACAATACCATTAAAAGGCCATTTTTTTCTTCTTGGAGTATTTATTCTAGATGTTGATACAAATAGTAGACTTTAATCTCAGGTTATTGGAAATAATGACATTGGGGCTGTAAATTCAAATGTTTTGTTATTAATAAATTTATTGCAGAACATATGGTTTGACAATCACAAATCTCTTTGTTTATGCAGAAAACTCACTATCAAGAAACATCCATACTCAAGAAATAGTTAATAGATTACATTTTGGTTAGGAGTCGCAATAGCAAAAAAGTTCACATTATGTGAACACTTACAATTACAGGTTTTTATACAGATTCCATATTAAATAGAGGAATTTGAACTTAGGAATTTCAGTCTATATTTATCCTCTACTTTATCTCAAACAACCAATACACTTTGACCACACAGTCATAAAAAATATAAATGATCCCTATATATATATATATATATGTAGAACCAGCACTCATCAGTTGGGACAGATCATAATCTCCCACACATATATACAATCAGTGCTTGGTCTATATTAAAATAACATTTTTTCAACTTTAATGGACAGGCATCAATCTTCTTACCCTTCTAACAATTCAACCATCCATTTCATTGAAAAGCCAATGATGGAATGCCCAATGCACTTGGTAGATTTGATATTGTAGTCACACCCATGTAGATGTTACATTAATCTAACCCCTCAATTTTTGGATAATTACATATCCATTTATATTAATAGAAGAGAGGTGGGCTGGATTTATACTATGATGTGACCTATTTCCAAGAAAATTAATCAACCTATTTATTCAGATCATATATTAGTATACTTCAAGATTAAAATAACAGTTGCATTAAAATATATATATTATTTCAATTATATTCATCCAAAAATTGATGTTTCTTCTTTACTCTTCTATATGTAATAAATTTCATCAGTCATTAAACACTAAAATTGCTAATTTGGATCTTCAGAATTGTCATATTACTAAAGCATAAAATTCTCTTAAGAAGTGTGTTATGGATACAAATAAGTCTATTCTTGGGTTCACTAAAAAGAACCATGACTGGTATCTGGACAATGATTTTATTGTAAATGATTTGACATTTTTTGATTGGAAAAATAATAAATTAAATGTGGAACTTGATAATAAATGTAAAGGTCTGAAGACAGAAGCTCAATGACTAATAAAAAAGCTTAAAAGTGATTGGTGGATTAAAACTACAAAGAAAAACGAGATTCCTGATTGTGATCATTTTAGATATTTTTTTATGCCTTAAAGCAGCATTTGGACCTGAGAAATGATATTACAATTCTATTAAATTCAGCAATCTGATTATCTTATATAATGACAATATTTTGAATAGATAGAAAGAGCATTTTTATCATCTTTTGAATGATGTTACAAAAATTGAGAAGGCAACTTTTAAATATATATTCATTTTCTCTATTGATTTAGATTTGTACAAATATATTCAGCTTAAAGAAATTATAATACTCATTATATTTCTAAAAATAGAAAGAGCTGATCTTTATAAAATAAACGAAGTTTTAAAATTTGGTGGTAAATGTTCACTTTAAAAATATTGGAATTTTTAGGAATATGAACTGATAATGTAGTGACACCTGATTTTAAAAATGCTTTATTATTCCAATTTTTAAAACAAAGGAAAGAGAAAAAAATTTCACAAATTACCTCGGAATATCATTTTCCACTATAGCAAACTTTCAAGAACGTTTGTGGAATAGATTGCTTTCAGTCATAGATGAATCATTGCCAGAGACTCATTGTGGTTTTAGAGAATGACAAAGTACTACAGATGTTTATTGTTTGCAATTAAGTTAAGTGTATGTACAGCTAGTATTCTGCCTAGTTTATTATATGGAAGTGAATCTTGAACACAGCACAATATAAAAGCCTTAAAAGTCTTTCATTTAATAATGTCCCATAAAATTTTAAAAGTATAATAGCAATATCATAACGCCAATCAATATGTTTTTCAAATTGCTCTATAGTATATTATAGAGTCCATTTTTATAAAATCACACATTCAATAGATTAGATATGTAAAATGAATAAACAATGCAAGATTTTTTAAAGGCTGTTTTATAGTAAAGTTGAATATGATTTTTAAGGGAGAGGTAGACCCCATTTATGTCATAAGGATTACCTCATGCTATTTTTAAAGAAATACAATTTCAACTGTTTTGGATTGGGAACACATGGCAGAGAATAGAATATTTTTATGAACTACAATTATATGTAATATTGAAGTATTTCAAAAAGAAAATTTTTCTACTGAAGAAATTAAAATACAATATCATAAAATATCCCATAATCAAAAAAAGTGAACAAGCATGTTTTATATGTAGACATATTTATGGTTCATAGATTGATTGCAAAATACATTTTTAGAATAGCTAAAAATAAGTCATACATTATATGACTTAATAAACTTGTAATTATGAAACTAAAAAAAAGCATGCAATAGTTCTAACAAGCTTTATCAATAAATGCTGCAAGAGAAAGCATTCAAAAATCTCTATCTAGAAATTATCCCTATCCTCAGACTGGTTTCATGCTATTGACAATTCACAGTAAAGTGTTAGGATATTTCAGTTAAGTACTGGCTTTGAGTTGGTATTTTGGATCTGGTGTTTTAAACTATCCAAGTGCTTTACCGAGGATTGCCAATAGCATGAAACTGGTCTGAGGATAGGGATAATTTCTAGATAGAGATTTTGAACGTTTTCTCTTGTGGCATTTATCAATAAAGCTTGTTAGTACTATTGCAAGCTTTTTATTTAGTTTTACATTTCTAGAATAGTTTTTTTTCTTTCTCCTTTTTAATTTTTTTTTGGCATATTTTTTTATTTTATTATTAAATTTTTTTACAAAATTATAAATTAATAAGTTATTTTAATCTAATATAATTTCAGTTTTTTATAATTAAATCTTAGTCACGTGATATATAATATGATTTTGTCTGCTATATTTAAACTTATTGTCACAATGTTCTTAAATTTTATTCTTTATTCAGGTGTTTTTTTTATACTATCAGTTTTTACTAATGCTAATTATTTTAATTTAGATTATAAAAAATTTTGCAATATTTTTAAATTCCATTGTTATTATTGATTAATTTAATTTTATTTATTTAATATTTTTTTACTGTTTTTATTGGTTGCTTCCTTTTATTATTATGATATACACATTGTGTCTATTCTTTTCATTATTTTAATATGCAACCTGTAATTGACTATATGCTGTTGTTTAGCACATAAATAATGAACTGATTTGAATTATTATTACTATTATAAACTTAAACATACATCTTTAGCTTGACTTAATTACATTCTAAAAATTTTATATATTTTATCACTTGTGATCACATGAAAAATACTTTTCTTTATTACTAAAATAAAAAAACAGATTATCTAAACTTTTTTATTTACATTTTTCTTAATCTAAACTTTTTCACTGAACAAACAAGTTCAAAAATGTTGTTATGGTAATTGATAAGCCAAATTCATAAAGAATCATTTAATTGAACTCGCAAATAATGCCCACCTTTTTTTATTAATGTCAATTTATTTGGCAGATAAAACAATTAACTACAAGATAGATTGTCATTGATATCAGAAAAGTCGATGTTATTTGCAACTCCATTTAAATGATTCTTTATAAATATGGCTTTTGAATTATCATAGTAATATTTTCAGATTTGATTGTTCCATGAATAGGTTGTATAATCAGTATTATATATCTGAAAAGCTGCATTTTTTATGGTTTTGTTAACATTGTTAGAATATCTGTTAATGAATGTTTGTTTTATTAAAGGTTTGTTCAGAAAAATAAAATTAAACAACTAAGCTGTTAAAACAGGAAAAACTCTCCATACAGTAGTGCCACTCAGTGCAAGCCAGAGTAATTAATGGATGTCAGAAGGCTTGTGCATAAAATCCCTATCTAGTGCCTACTCAAGGCTCCTCACTGATGAAAGCCACAAGCTAGCAACTAGTCTGGGGATATTGGATGAGTAGGCACTAGATAGGGATTTTATGCACAAGCCTTCTGGCATTCATTGATTACTCTGGCTTGCACTGAGTGGCACTACTGTATGGAGAGTTTTGCCTGTTTTAAAAATAAAATTCTTAGAGAATTGAATGATTATTGATTAAAGAGAAAGGGGGAGAAGGAAATATTCTATCTCAAAATATTTCTTTATTTTATCAATATAAATTTTTCTATTGTGAATATAATAAAAAATATTTTTAAAATTTAGCATTTGTCAGATTGATCCTAATGGTACATTAAGATATTATGTGATATTTAGGAAAATATGTGACATCATTAGAAATAACCATAAAAATACAGCAGTTCATTCAATTGAACAAACTGATGTTTTTAGCTTTTTCTCCTCACTTTCAGAATCAATCCATAAATTCGAGTTCATCTTTCTTATGCTAAATCAAACCATTTAGATAATTCTTTTAATTGAGCCATTTTGGATTTCTTCAGATATTCCAATTTCATTTTTGACATGTTTTGTTCAGTGTATTAACAAATGCCTTTGAGACCGGATGTTATCAATAAAAGAATATCTTTTAAAAAAAGCAATGAATAACTTTCATATTAGATATATTAAAAAAATTTGTAATTGAGATTATTATATATGTAAACAAACAAGTTGGCATGGATTCAAATTTTAAGATTTTAAAACAATCATACTGTTTAAATTGAATAAAGTCTGTTAGATGGCTGCACTATTGATGTACCCCTTATTTAAATTAAGATCTTTCAGAATCCTGCTAACACTGCCATCTATTAGTCATTTATGAATTCAGTGCTTTCATAATAACTGCAAGTGATGCTAGGATTTTCTAGTGTCTAATATATATATGGAGAATGAAGTCAAAGAGAATTTCTGAAAATACCAGATTTTACATACTTATAGAAATTGGTTGTTTTATGTTTTTGTTTAAGTCTTTATAATGGTGTTGTGAATTTAAGGACAAGATAGTAGAACTATCAAAACAGCTTTATTAATATGGGGTAAGCGAAAAAAATGAAGTAAGATTGAAGAAATAATGGATTAATAAGGAGAAAGAAGTAATTGAGTTTATTTGGGATGTGGTTTTTTTGAGCATATAGCTTATGCATAGATTAATTTCTAATTTCATTTAAGGAAAAGCTATTTAAGTTACATCATATTGTATGATCATATGTTACTATATATATATATATATATATATATATATATATATATATATATATATATATAGTAATTGTACATTGAACTATTTTCAGTTTCCATCATCTAATATCAGTTGTTAAATATCTTTTTAAAATATTCAAACTTTATTTAAGCTATTTCAAATACATTCAATTGTTAGTAATATCACACGTGTTACTATATAACCTTCCTTCTTTACATATTACTAATCTGAATAGTGAGAGCCTTCGCATAGTAATTGAACCTGGATTTTAAATTCATGAATATTAAATTTAAGATTGTGGTCTGACAAACTAGGCCATTTTGGCAAATGCTAGTTGGACAGAGCACCACTTTAAATTCAAAAATCTAAAGGTTTAGTTTTGATTATTATAAAAGTGTCATCACTGATCAGGCCAGCTGCATCTGAAGAAAGGAATACCACTTGAAATATATTATATACTAGCAGTTAAATAAATGTGCAAAGTTTAAATAAAGTTTGAATTTTCTAAAGACATTTAACAACTGATACTAAATGATGGAAATAGTTCAACATACAATTACTAATAAAATATCTTCATACAAACTTTCAGACAAACTTATATGAATAAAAAATAGTTATATATCACACGACCCCATTTCTTTTTTTTAAGTTTGTAAAATGTAAACAAAGAGCTTTGCTAAATGCTCAACAAGTTTTGGATAAATTCTTAGCAAGAGAAACCATCAAAAATATCTCTATCAGAAACCACACCCAAACCTCTGACCAATGGTTTCATACTTTGGCACTCCTCAGAGAGGTACTAGATATAAAAGTACCAACCCAAAGACAGCATTTATTTAACAGTTAATCATTGAGTAGAAAATTTGAAATTTTCAAGCACTTAAATGTCTTCAAGCCCAGTTATCTAACTCAAATAGCTAAATGGGGCTGAGTGATCTTCAACCAAACCATATATTAGTAGTCTTAAGTGATAGTCTTTGCTTTAAGTCTTAAGTGATATCATATTGCTAAGGCTACTAATATATGGTTTGGCTGAAGATCTCTCAGCCCCATTTAGCTACTTGAGTCAGATAGCTGGTTTTGAAGACATTTAAGTGTCTGAAAAGGTCAGATTTTCTCCTCAATGGTTAACTCTTAGATAAATGCTGGCTTTGGGTTGGTATTTTTAGATCTAAAGTCTGAAACTATCCTAACACCTCTCTGAGGAGTGCCAAAGCATGAAACCATTGGTCAGGGAGTTGAGTGTGGTTTCTGATAGAGCTTTCTCTTCCTAAGCATTTATCACAAAGCTTGTTGAGCAATTAGCAAAGCTCTTTGCTTATATATGAATAAAGTTATATTGATTTAGTAGCAAACAGAAAATAGCTGTTAATTTTTATAACAAGGATGTGGAGAATCTGCATTCCTCTTAATTAAAACAGATTTCCTGCAGTGTAAGGAGTTTGCATATATATGCACACACTCAACTCTGACAAATTTCATTAAAGCACTTCAAACATTCCATGTGACATTCATAAAATTTTGATACATCTTTTCACGATTTTATCAAACATATCGTTTGTCCTTTTTTTTCATTACTTCTTTTGCTATCTGTCACTCCATCTATTGTAATTTATTATCGGTTGTACATCTGGTTGTAGATGATAAAAAAAAACAAAAAAACATGCATTTGTTTAAAAGTAAAAGTATTTTTTTAAATAATACATATATAAAAAAAGAAAATTCAGTTTATTAATTAAGTATATATTTTTAAGCTTTATACAACTGTTGGATATTCACCTATTGAAAGCTTATTTATTTTATTTTAAATTTAGCAAAAGTAGTTTTATTGCAAAAAAGATTATAAATACAACTCATAATTTTTTTTAAAAATAACCACATGTATAAAGACGAAAATAAATTAGTATAAAAATAAATAAATCTGCTTTTCTAATATATAATCCACTGGAGGACAATTTTTCCAACAACAGAGCAGTGAAAAAGAGGCAATCAGCAGTTGCCACTTGGCGGATGGTGAAGGTTTGAGCAGTGTTCCATCTTTAATTAAGAATAGCCCAATACCCATTTCCTAATCAATGTTATATGGTTATTTGGATTGACTATGAGCTAGTTACCTGAGAGAAAAATTTAAAAACTTTTTGAAAATAATTCAACTTTGCCCTGATTCTAACCTAAATCATAGTTCTGGAGTCAGATAAGTTACTCAGCATCATAAGATACTTCTAAATTAGTATGTAAAGAGATGAAAACTTTTAATTCCGGAAAATCAAGAATTTTTTCACCAAGTTCATGCATTTTATGACTTTTGGAGGACCAACAAAAGAGCATTGTTCTATATACAATTCCAAATGATAATTTAATATAATCAGAAGATGAATTATTCCTGAGAATTTTTTAGACATTCTAGGTAAGATCTATGTTCAAGATCATTCATTGTTAATAGTTCGTATAAACAACCTTTAAGGTAATGTCAAAAACTATTATTCATAGGTAGTGTAATCAATAAGCAGCTTTATAGTTTGAGTAACAATGCAAGAAGCATTAAATAAATAATATTAGAAAAATGCAGAAGCCAAAATATCTGTTTTAACCCAAATGGCTTCTGAAATATCATGCATTGTAATGACAGTATAGATATCTTTTTTGACTGTTGATGAATATGAAATTACCAAAGAGAAATCAGAACATTTGATAATAACAAATATGAACAGTAGTTTTTGGACTTGAACTAAAATGTATAGTTCAGACATTGTAAAACTATTCACATGTAATTATTGGAGAGTAATCATTCCACTTTGCATAGTTTAGTATTATGGTAAGACAATGATTAAAACACATAGTCTAGTATTGTGGTAAGGCAATGATTAAAACACATAGTCTAGTATTGTAGTAAGGCAATGGTTAAAACTAAATATTTCTGGATTAATTCTCAAGTTAAGAAAAATTAGGCAAATCTCATTTTGATCAAATGAATGAAATTGGTGTACTCTCATTCTGCCATATATTGCTTAAACATTACATGATTTTCCATGATTATTCCTATGCATCCAAGTCCATATCTATCCTATTCTGGAGCCATCTATTGTGCAAACTTGAGTGATTAATAAATACCAAATAATGTAGTCCAATAATATCTCCACCCTAAACTAATTTTTAACTTTTGATTTTGTTAATGAAGACTGGAATATATAGTTGGAATTGAAGCTCTTATGTATTTTAAGACTACTTTTTATTCCTTTATTCCATTCAAGCTAATAGTTTAAAATCCAATAAAACTTTAAGGTTTTGAACTCAAGACAAATCATATGCATAGTTATAAAAATTTGACATATGGTAAATTTGCAATTGGATTTGAATATTAAAAACATTTTTATATTGTATACATTTTTATAATAATTAAAAGCATATCAAAATTACTCCAAATTTACAACTCAACTAGACTAGCCAAAAAAATTAAACTCTAAAACACAACTAATGGTTTCACTGCCACAAGCAGACTACAAAACAGCAACATATCTAAATTAAACCATTACCCACAATTCCACTTACCTCCCATACACCCTTAATATTAAAAGAATTTTAAAATAAGTTAACTGCTTCAGAATCATAATTTTTTTTAATAATAAAGATTCTTTAATTATTCTTTTTATTTCATTTTCTCAAAGAAGACAACTTCATCAAAATTAATAGTGTGGCCTTTACCTTTTTCATGAATATATAAAGCAGAACTAAGATATTTATTTCTAACCCTACTTTTATGTACCTTTATTCTTTCATTTAAGCTCAAATTATTCTGACATATATATATATATATATATATATATATATATATATATATATATATATATATATATATATATATATATATATATATATATATATCAGAGTATGTCAGAGTAGTTTGAGCTTAAATGAAAGAATAAAGTACATAAAAGTAGGGTTAGAAATAAATATCTTAAATCTGTTTTACATACCCATGAGAAAGATATAGGCCACATTATTAATTTTGATGAAGCTAAGGTTGCCTTCTTTGAGAGAAATGAAATAAAAAGAAATGATTCTGAAATAATTAACTTATTTAAAAGTTTTTTTTAATATTAAGGGTGTATGGGAGGTAAAAGTGGAATTGTGGGTAATGTTTAGTTTAAATATATTGTTATTTTGTAGTTTTTTTACACTTGGGAAATCTGCTTGCAGCAGTAAAACCATTGATTGTGTTTTAGAGTTTAATTTTTTTGGCTAATCTGTTTGATGTCAATTTGGGGAAATTTTGATTATTTCTATAATATATATATATATTACAACACTAAAAATTTAAAAATGAATCTATTGATCAATGTTGCATAATCAAATTTTGAATTTTATTGATAAATGATAATGAAATCAGCAAGACCAAAATCAGAAATGACAGATGCAAATATGAAAATTAAAACCCATGTTTGGCATTTCAATACTTTGGTTAACAAGGTATTAAAAACAATTATTTTTGGCCATGCCTTCTTTTTTTAATTAAATTAATCAGGCAATTCAGCTATGTTTGATGATTTAAATAGCCCTGCATGGTTTAATGCAGTTGTAGATTTTATATTCTGAATCAGAAGGTCTTTGAATCAAACCTAGTTCTGACACTTTTGGCACTAAAACTTCTTATGAATTAATATTTAATTATTTATTTTATCTAATTATTTAAACAATTTGTTTAAAATTCAATAGAAACAGAAAAAGTTGCTAAGCATGTAAAAGCTGATGCTTTTATTTAAGACATTTGGTTTGTTTCATATTTTGATCCATAATGTAAAATTGACTTACTTCTATTTTCTCTAATTTTGTACATTTCCATTCTTTTTACATACATATTTTTATATGTAACTAATTTTTTTTAGTTAGCTAATATTTATTCCATAATTTACAACTTGTGCCTTATGCAAACAAGTGAAGCTCAAAATTAAGAGAATTATAAGGCTGAGCACTTTCGAGAACCTTTAGTCCCCATATTCATAGCTTATATTGGAAGTGTCAGTTTGAATTGTGATTTTAAACAACTAGATAGTAATTTATGCAAATTTATTCAATGTCTTCATATCGTCCATTTTTTAAAGATAGAAAACATGATTCTTTCCAGTTTATTGCATTGTCGTCATTTGCAATGAGGTTCTCGAAAGCACTCAGCCTGATAATTCTCTTAATTTTGAGCTTAACTTGTTTATGTAACATGCAAGTTGTAACTTACTGCTCAAAGGCAAAGTAGAAACAAGGATTTTATTCCATAATTCTAATTGATCCTTTTTTTTTGTAATTAACGTGAATCAGTATAAATAAGTTAGTTTCCAAACATTATCACATAAAAATTCCTTCTCCTCAACATAATAATAATAACAGAACACTGTTGTACAATCATTTCCCTACCAAATTACATATGCAGTGTGACTCAATAAAAAGTGACTGTTTTTAAGTAATTCACACCACTATCTCTAAATCAAGGCATGCATTAAATAATACTTGCGAGAAGGTGATGGATGTGATAATATGTTGGAATATTTTCATGGTCTATCATTAAATGTTGAATGTATAGAAAATTTCATTTGAACTTTTCAAATACAAACAACTTGTTAGTAATAACACACAAACAAATAAGTGGTTAGTAATTACAGATTGTTTTGTGTAGATGTATTGCAATACTGGACAGACTTGGATTGTTTGCCATTTTCATATGATTTGGAAAATGAAAAGATTTCCATAGAACAAACAAACTCTCATGAAGAATGGTTATCCATCAGCTGTCATAAAAAAAACCTTTAGTAGACAACAAAAAGAGACACCAAAAAATATTGGTACTGTAGTATATCCATATATACTAGGAATGGCAGACTAATTTAAAAAAATCTGCAGTCAATATAACATTAGAACAGCCTTCCAAAGCCATATCACAAATTGGAGGAATTCTAACTTGTATAAGGCCTAAACTGGAAATGCTGAAAAAACCAAAATTGCATCTATAATTACCATGTGAATATGGAAGTATATCAGTGAGACTTGTTGCCCTGTTGGACAATGATTGACAGAACACAAACTAATGATTAAAAGAGAAAAACAGATGAGTCTACAGTAGTAGCCATATATGTACTAATGACCATATGTTCAATTGAGAAAACACAAAAATATTGGATAAAGGGGGAAATGAAAGAAGAAAATTCAATGAAGCTATGACAATGAAAAATAATCCTATAAGTCAACTCAGTGTGGCAATAAATAATGTATGGAAATCTCTAATTAATCTTGCTCTGAGAAAAAAGTAATAAAGAAAATTTGAAGAACTGATTTGAACCAACCTTCATAGATAAGTAGATGAAATTTCTACTATCTGTTGCCTTTGACAGAATAGTTCAGTTGGTTAGAGTGTTGTCTTAAAATTGGTATTCAAGAATCTAAGGGTGTAGTTCAACTCCTATGTTAATATTTTCCCTGTTTGCGCCAGCAATACTTGAAGTAAAATAGAAAATAATACTACTCAAAATGTTATGTAATTACTAACTTGTCTTGTCTATTTGTGTGTTATTACTAACAAGTTGTTTGTATTTGAAAATTTTAAATAGAGTTTAAAATTTTCTATACATTTAATAATGGATAATAGAAATAGTCCCATATATTATTACATGCATTACATAGTGCCATAATTTAACTAGTCACCAATGTTTTTTTAAGAATCTGGCAAGTTTGGATCACAAATCTCATCATAAAATATGGAAATATGTTTTATGCTTTCATATATTATCTCCAATGCTTTCTCTGTGTCCATGAAATTTTAAAAACCATTTGAGAATATTATTTAGACATGTATTGACCACTATTAAGCACAGAACCATTTTAATTATTTCAGTAGCAGCTTTAGCCAATTTAAAACAAAATTTAATCTTAGCACATAAGTTATGAAACACACTATCACATTTTATGTTATAATTCATGATACAGACATGCTACCACTTAAGAATTTTTGTGGTGAAAAACTATGTTATTCTGTAACATAGATCTCATTTTGGAGATGGTGTCACAGACATCCCGGAGAGAGAAACACTCATTAATTCTCTTTTCATTGGGAACTACTGTGTAATTAGAATGTTCAGTTGAATCAAAAGGTTTATTGTAATCAATAGAGAGTGTATTAACTTGTAATATTACTAGCTTTTCAATTATGCAGCGAATATCTTATTTTTGACTTTCTCTAAAACCAACTTATATAATAGGCAATTTCTTTTAGTGCAAAATATTATCACTCAGGAGATTGTATGACATTTACATAAATGGAAATGACAGTGCAGAGCAATAATCCAAGAAATTTTAGCTTCCAAATCCATTACTCTACAATTGCATTAAAAAGGCAAAGTAGGGAATGTACACTTGTTTAGGAATTAAATTAAAGTCTCCTCAGACGAAAACCAGGCATCTTAATAAATAATTTTCAGCTAATGTTATTACAATAACCACATCTCTAAGAAAGGAGGGGAATCACAGAGGCAAAACTCTCCATACAGTAGCACCACTTGATGCAAGCCAGAGTAATCAATGGATGCAGGAAGGTCTGTGCATAAAATCCCAGCCTGGTGCCTATGCATTCAATATCCCCAGACTAATTTCTAGCTTGTGGCATTCATTAGTGAGGAGCTAAAAACTAGCATGAGAATATTGGATGAGTAGGCACTAGGTAAGGATTTTATGCACAGACATTTCTGCATTTATTGATCACTTTGGATTGCCCTGAGTGGCACTACTGTATGGAGAGTTTTGTCTCTGCATAAACAGCTTGTGTAAACATAAGGAATGATGATCATGGGATGTTTTTTTGTTTTTATACCAATCCTGCCCAAAAGGGAGGTGAATTCATTATATCAAGATAGATATAATGTAAAGCTGTAGGCAAATCTTGAATTACAAAGAAAAGGTGGGTGACATAAAGCAGATGGAATTACAGTTAAATCATTAATTTTCTTATTTTATATTGATTGACTTGGTATTTGTAATCTGTTAATTTGAACAAAATGCAGAAGTCAAGTTCAACTGGTTTGGATTTATTCCCTGAAGAATGGCTGTCATTTTGATAGGTTAGGTAGTTTGAAAAAAATACTTAAAATATGTCGATTTTATAGTACTTGTTGTTAATTGACATATTAGATACTAAAATAATAAACAAAAATATTTATTGCAGAAGGGTGATAAAGTATAATGTATAATCTTTTTTTGTAAATATATAGGTTTCTACTTTAATTTTGTAATGGGATATAATATCGTAGTTATCATGTCTACCTTCTGTACCCTTGTCCTGTGATTTGAAGCTTAACTAGACCAGCATTTAAATGTTTTTATGTTACAAATTGGCTTAAGATTTACGTCAAGCAAAGAACCCATAGTCAATCTAGTAAACTATTGAATACAAGTCAGTAAATGGGTAGCCAGCTAATTTTTGTTGAAAGCAATGATTCAAGATTATTCTGGGCTCATTGGGTAAATACGGATAAACAGACTATATAAGTAAAATATGACTTAAATATGATATGGCATTTACTACCGGTGGCCGAAGTTTTATGATATAATATTTGCTGCTGGTGATATCATGAATGCTATTTATTGCTAGTAGGGTAGGTATTATGAGATATTTACTGCTAATGGATGAAGTGTCATTATATAGTATTTCCTATTTATGGTGTCATGTATTCCATTTATTTACAATAGGATACATGTTATGATCTGGCAGGTACTATTACTAGCATAAGTATCATAATACAGTATCATAATATGGTATTTACTATTGGGGTTGCAATAGATGCACAGTATTTTTTGCTTGTGGCAGAGGTGCCATAATATGGTAGTTATTATGGATTGTGGCATGTATGTTATTTATTGCAAGAAGAGAGTATCATGATATGACATTTATTGCTGATGGTAGATGTGTCATAATATGACATTTATTGTTGTGAAGTAATGTATGCTATTTACTGCTGGTAGGATAAGTGTCATGATATGATGTTTTTACTAGTGGAATGGATGTCCTGATATAATTTTTATTGTTGGAAGGTTCCATGTATACTACCTACTGTTAGAAGAGAAAGTGACATGATAAGGCATTTATTACTGGGGATTGTCATGATATAGTATTTAGTGCTAATAAAATAGGAGTCATAATGTAATATTTAATATTAATGGAAGAGATTTACTGCAGCAATGGCATGTATGACATTTACTAGTAGTAAGATATATGTCATGATATGACATTTACTAGTAGTAAAGTATATGTCATGAAATGACATTTACTGGTAGTAAGGTATATGTCATTTACTAGTAATAATGAATATGTCATGATATGACATTTACTATTGATGGCAGAAGTGTCATGATATGACATTTGTCACAGTAGCAAAGATGACATAATATGCTGATTACTGTTGGGAATTGAGTGGACATAATATGGCATTTAAAGCTGGTGAGGGAGGTTTCTTACTTCTACTAATACTCTTGATTTATCTTTTATTAGATGATCATATAAAATTTGGAAAAAGAAAGCATACTATATTTAAAAAAGCCAGTGATAACAGGACTGATTGTTCCATCATTTGGAAATGTAAAAAATCTGCTCAGCCAGTAAGCTTCAGCTATCAGACAAAAAGTAGCACAATTTGCTATTAGAGACAAATATAACAGTTTAGAATGTGTATCATTTATAATGGTTTTGCTCAATTGTGACATTGATGCACAGGGTTACTCCTTCCCAATTTAAAAAATTTTCTGCACATAACTATTTAATTTATATAAATGTGATTTGTAAAAGTACCCAAACATTTATTTCTTTATGATAACAACAAATGAGTTAATTCACCAATTCACTCAATATGGTATAGCAAGGTTTTTCTCCAACCTAGCGACATCTACTGGAAGTTTGAATAATCACTGATTATCAGATGCATTTAATTCCCATTCTCACACTGCTTTGTGGCTTTTAACTTTATCAAAAAGGTTTAGAATTCAGCAATGAAATTATGGATAATGCAGCCAACTTTAACTCCACTCTACTTCTTAGATTAATGAGCTTAATTTTAAAATAGCCTAAGCTTGTTAACCAATTCAATTTTTCTGATTTTGAATTTCAGGTTCTTTGTCTGCCAGCTAAAATTGAAATAAAGAAAATGGCTAAGTGCATAACTGCATTTCTTCCAGCTTTGAATCCCAGACCTTAATTATAAAAAGTCCAGAAATAGGCCTGAAAAAGAGTTTGAAATGTATCTTGTAGTCACTGATTACTCAGGATTAAGACAGATGGCACTAGCATATAGAGAATTTTATGTTGTAAATACTTTTTTATGAAGCTGCTTACTTAACACTGACTGATATCACTTTATAAATACTAGGAGAATCCAAAATTGCCAAAAATATTAAAACATGTATATAACCACTTTCACTGTCCATGAGGTTTTAAGATCCTACAAAATAGATTTGGTGATATGTTTATAAGAACCCATTTTAAATAGAGTTAACCTAGCATTTTAGCCAATGATATCTGGCATGATTTCTAAAAAATCAATGAATGACTGTCAGATTCAATTTGGTACAGTAGTAGAATGCTGTACATAAGTGCTAATGGTCCATTTATTAATCTCAATCTAACATTTCTGCTATGCAATCACATGACATTCCGAATGACTATTCTACTTTTTATTTTGTAATTGCCAAATTCTTTGTTTTTAAATTTTCATTTTTTTTCAATTTCATATAAACATAGATTTACATTATGTTTTCGAAAAGCATAGTTTTGAAACTTTATTTTACCCATGGCTTATTGCTAAATATACTTCATTAATCAAATCCAGGTAATTCTATATTTGAAACTATTGCCAGAATAATCAAAAATTTATTAGCCAAAGAAATTAACATTTTGTTGCCGTCCATTAGTTTTAAAATATCTTTTCTAAATTTATCAAATCTTTTAGATAAAAGTATTCTAATTTCTTTTTAATTCTTATGAGATTTACTAACGTTTCATTGAGACGAATATTCTTTACTTCCCATTGCAAATATTTCTCTTGAAACTGATTCTGTGTAAACTGCAATACAAAAAAAAAAGTCAAATCTATAAAATATGAACTAATAGACCTGAGAAGAGCTTGAGTGATTGTAACAACTGGGTTAAGTTGTGAGGATATAAAAGCAATATATTTAGAATTTTTTTAATTTGCCAAAGCGAAGTTGGAATAATTCATAATAAATACTCCAAAGAAAGAAATAGATGTAAAAATAATAAAACATTAGATACAAGCTTGATAATGACTACATTTAAACCAACTCTCCATGAAAGAAGTCTTTTAGGTAGAAATAATGGAATATCAAAAGGGAATATACTCACTTAAAACATGCAAAACTATCCATACAGTAGTGCCACTCAGTGAAAGCCAGAGTAATCAATGGATGAGAAGGCTTGTGCATAAAATCCCTATCTAGTGCCTACTCATCCAATATCCCCAGACTAGCTTCTAGCTTGTGGCTTTTATCAGTGAAGAGCCTTGGATCTGAGATTACTCTGACTTGAACTGAGTGGTATTATTGTATGGAGAGTTTTTCCTGTTTTAATAACAGTTATGAGCAAGCATAAGAAATAGTGATCATGTGATGTTTAGTAGTTTAATATAACTACTTATTTGAAATGAAAAATTTATAGTACATATCTTTTATCAATTCTTCTTTAAGGATCTAAGACTTGGAATCTTAACAGAAAAATAATTACAGACTTCAGACCATTTGACGAAGTTGTGGATTGATAATAAAATACTAGGCAAGTGAACAAACAAATATCATTAAAACAAATATCATAAAAAAATTAAGAGATCGAGATGGAACTGGACATATTTTTAGAAGAGAGATAATAAGTGAACAGCTTAAGTCCTAACTCTAAGAAATAGTAAAAAAACTTGATTTTATGTGAGATGATGAATTAAATAAGTTGTTTTTGATATGATATGGAAAAAAAAGCTATACAATAGAGAATTTGGATTGAACATGAAGAGATTTTATTCTTCAGTTACTTAATAATATTAAAACAGGCAAAACTCTCCATACAGTAGTGCCACTCAGTGCCTATCAGAGTAATCAATAGATGCCAGAAGGCTTGTGCATAAAATTCCCATCTAGTGCCTACTCATCCAATATCCCCAAATTAGTTTCTGGTTTGTGGCCTTCGTCAGTGAGGAGCTTTGGATTTGAGAGAACTGCACCTAGATCTTAGGATCTAATGCAACCCTCCAGCAAACACCTTTTATCTCTACTTAACTACAAAACTGAGAATAAAATTGAAAACAATAATATTTTCAATCTAAGCTCAATAGCTTATATAGTCATATGGGTCTGAACTCATTTCAATACCCATACATTTTTGGTGTCTTTGGCTCTTTAACAACCATAGCCCTATCCTATTAGGCAGGTTTGTAGTTAAACCACTAAACATCACAAGATCACCACTTCTTATGCTAGCACATAACTGTTATTAAAACAGGCAAAACTCTCCATCCAGTAGTGCCACTCAGTGCCAACCAGAGTAATCAATGAATGCCAGAAGAGTTGTTCATAAAATCCCCATCTAGTGCCTACTCATTCATTATCCCCAGACTAGTTTCTGGCTTGTGGTCTTTGTCAGTCTGGGGATATTGGATGAGTAGGCATTAGATGGGGATTTTATGCACAAGCCTTCTGGCATCCATTGATTACTCTGGTTGGCACTGAGTGGCACTACTGTATGGAGAGTTTTGCCTGTTTTAATAACAGTTATGTACTAGCATAAGAAATGGTGATCATATGACAATAATAGTTGAAAATAATGACAATGATAGAATATACTGTACTACTAAATTTTTCTATAGCATTTTTTTCTTTTTGAAGAGTTCATTTATAACTTGTCTAACCATAACTTCCATTCTAGTCTTTTCTCATCTTATGAAAACAATCAATGTTTCATTTTTTCAGTGTCTCCGTGGTGACAGTCTTTATAATATAAACAGAATCTGCTTCTCTCAAGCTAAACATCATTCATTTTGCAAGATGTGATTTTAAAATAATAGTCTATAGCAGGGATGGATAAGTTGTTTGGTAATAAAACCCACATATAATACTTTTTACACACTTTTAGATATTTTCAGAGTCACAGTAATCTTTTTTGGAACTAATTTTGGCTGGAATACTACAAGTCAGCAAATAATGAAACACTTTTTATAATCAAATACATTAATAAAATTCACTTCAACAATTCTTTTAATTGGTATCATCTAAAATCTTCTCCATGTAGTTTTGTATGGTGGTGGAGGTCAGAGTCTGGAATATGAAGGTTCTTATATTAATTCCACCGATGACACTTCCAGAACACAAGTTTTTATTAACTCTGAAGCAAAAATCCATATGACTATTTTATTTGTTTATTTAAATTAAAAATCTAAATTTCCAAAATATTTGGGTTTTTTTTCCTAATCTTTAGAACATTTATGAAGTAAAACATTTTAATTTTGATGCATACTATACTATTATAAATATTATTAATATAAAAGGTTTAGGGGAAATGGCAATAAAAACAATATTCATAAGAACCAATAAAAAGTCACTATCCTATCACATGACTTTAACTCGTATATTTTCTGTTTTAGCAGTAGCTTATTTTTTCAGCTTCTTTATGCTAATTATTTTAGCTTAATTAAAAAGTAGTAATAGATGCCAGCTAATAGTGTTTAATAAATACCCACTCTGTGCTTTCCTATCCAAAATTTTCCAGATTAGTCGTAAACTTATGGTTTCATCAATGAGTAGCTTTATATCTTGGATCAGTGCATTTGGATTCCCTCCTGTTTCCATCATTTATTTATTACAAAACTAAGAATACCACAATATATAGAAATATCTGGTAAAATGAAAATACACATAGAAAAGGTACTTTTTTAATACTAAAATTTAGCTTTATTACTGTCTAGCATGCTTTCAATGTATTTTTATTATATCATATACATGGCATACAGTGGTGTGATTAAATGGTTATTTATATCAATGCTAGGCAGTAATAAAGCTAAATATTATTTTAAAAAGCTATCTTTTCTGTGCATATTTTCATTTTACCAGATAACTCAGAAAAGGAGAAAATTAGTCGCAATTGAATAGATAGAAATTGAACTGGATTCAGTTATCTATGACTATATAAGCAAGTTAGTTTAGACTGAAAACATTTACATGTGTTTCAGATTAAGGTGATAGTTTGATAATATGACATAAAGGTATATGATGGAAACTGAAAGGAAGGTGATTTAGATTGTCAAGGTTCAGTGCACTGCTCCAAGATCCTAATTCTTCCTGATGAAAGTGATAAGCTTGAAAGTAGTCTGATGATTTTGTATAGAAAAGCATAGCATAGGCATTTATTAAGCACTGTCAACTAGCAACTAAATTGATTTCTAAAGCTTACAATAAGTGGTATAGAAGATAAAAAAGTATACTACAATATTCATATTATCTTATGATACACAGAGTAACTTTGGGAATCACATGTAACTTTCATGTTTCAGGTTGCCCACTATTTATCTATAGTATCACATTAAGCAATCTAATGAGCATATTGATCAGTCTTTTGATTTTGTCAAAATATTTGTAGAATTTCACAAACTATTAGTTTGGACATCCTGAGCATAGAATTAAATAATTGGATGGCGTTTTTTTCTCAAGAGTTCTTTAAAAAAAAGTTTGAATGCCAGGAATGCTGCAACTGGAATTGGTCCAATGATTTTACATTCCAGAATCTGACATTCCACTATTGCGGATAACCATCATAGCATTTAGATCATACTATAGTCTTCAACAAATTACTACATTGCAAGATCATATATCTTCAAGTAATCTGGTTCTTGCTATAGTAGAGAAATTATTTTTATAGACAATTATCAGTATTAAATTAAGATTTATACAAATTATTTTAATGATCACATAGTTATTGTAATTTTACAGATTATTAAACAGGGTAGCATTAAAAATATAAACCTATTTCATGAAACAAGTTACAATGCTTTACTAAGTCAATTTACAAGCAAAATTCTTAAAGAATCATTTTAATAAATCAATAATTAACCCCCACCTTTTGTTATATCAATGCCAATTTACTTTGTCAGATAAAATCAGATAGATTGGCATTGATGTAACAAAAAAATAAGCATCTTTGGGGATCTTGCTTGTAAACTGACTTAACAATGCTTTTAGACTTCTTTGGTCCATGAAATAGGTTTCGATGAAGATTACATTCACATCATATAGTGATTTTAGTGGAAACATTGTGTAAGAATAAATGAAATTAATGTTGACCTTCTCCACTGTGAGTCTCACATACAATAAATTGGGTAAAATAACAGTTTTTTATACATCTAATTTAATTGCAATAGTTATAAATCAGTCACAAAATACTATATCTTTTAATTTGTATTGCTGCCTTCTTTATATGTAATATTATTGCCTAGTTTGCCTAGTTATTCTAAGTTGCTTTTGAGCAGAGAACTTAACATTCCTGCAATAAATACTGTGATGTAATTTGTGTCCATTTTCTGCTTGAAGATATGTGGAGGAACTATGCCATAAGACAGCATAATTTGACAATCATGTCTGATCATCAATTAATGTATTTGACAATCATGTCCGATCATCATCAATTTAATTTATTATTGATGTGATCACATTAATCTTATTTTCAATTTTACTATCAACAATTCAAATTCTAGAATTTGTTGTTAGTGGCATTGTTAAAAATTTTGCTATTTTATATATGTAAACAATGAAAATTGAAGAATTATATTAATGCAAATAACTAGAGGTAATTTTATCTTTGTAGAAAATTATCAATTGCTACTTGATAGTCCTAAGACTAAACAAGTTTTCTCTATTAACTTATAATAGTTTTTTGTTCTTAGTTTAAATAGGAAAAAAAGAGCTGGATCCACTTATATTTCTAACCCAAATTGTAACAAAGATTAAAACCCAGCCAGCTATTTTTATAAATATAAAGATCCAGAAGACATCTTTTTTTGACATCCTGTAAATAATAATTTATCTTTCCCAGAGAGTTTCATATATTTCCATGGATTTATTATGATGTAAACAATGAAAATTGAGGGGTTATGTTCTGTTAAACAACCACAGACCACTTTAACTTTGATATTGCAAAGACCTCCTTTTTCTTATTTACACTCAGGACAAAAGAAATATAGGTTTATTAAAAAAAACATTACTTAACTTTATCAATTTGTAATTGATGGTTACCTAGCAACATCAAAGATAGTTATCTCTTGTTTATATTGATATAATCTCTTAATATCCATTGTTTACTCAAAAAAATTCACAAAAATATTGAATTTATCATATATGTGTGTGTAGCATCCAATTCTTGAAGTGGATGTTGCTATAAGTAATTTATCTATCCTCTAGTCATAGTATTCAATAAATGATACAATAAGAGATGTCTTTTATTACATCCTATAATATTATATAGAGAATTATCATGTACAATTTCAATTAGAATCAGTGTTAATTCAATGAAGATTTGCAGAGAATTAGTTTCTATTAAAATATATCTCGATTAATTTAGTACTTACTTCTTTAATTGAAATTGTTCATGACAATCTTCTACATAGCAATACTGGAGGTAATAAAAGATTTCCTTATTGTATAAATTATTTAATGCTGTAACTATAGAGCAAAACAATTATTTATAGCAAAAACTGTTCCAAAACATTAATCTCAAGTATTAGATATATCCAGGACCATATTTTTTATCTTTATATACACAAAGTGTGTCCCAGTGAAATAGTGATTGGTATGTGGTTCTTTTTCCAAGATGCCTGCAATGCTATCTCTAAACAAGATATTATATAGTAATACAGTTTTTCTATTGCCCACAAAAATGATTGGATCATGAGTTATAATGAAATATATGGGTGTTTGCTTCTTAACCATTATGGAAAAGACATGAATATTGCAAGAGTATTTTCAAATGGTTTGCAAGATTTTATGATAGTATGGAGAACATTAAAGATGTTCCATTATAAGATGAAATACACTGTCACATTTCATGTAGTAATCTGTCATCCAGAGATATTAGCACTTTATAATTTTTGTGGTGAATAATTAAATTATACCGCAACATAAAATATAAATTGATTTCGAGATAGTACTACAGTCATCCATGAGAGTGAACAAGTCACTTTTCCATTGGAATACATTTACTGATAACCAATGTGATAGAAATGAGGACTGAGTTTAAAATGTTCTAAGATTAACAAATACATCTGTCCACACATTGATGTACCAAATATGTAATGAAAAAGATAATAATGAAGAGATAATAACCACTAATGGTGCTTATTACAAAATATTGTAAATAGGAAGCAAGGTTTCAGTAAATGAACTGACACCACTAGCTCTAAAAGTTGTTATATAATTAAAATCTTCTATTTAGTAGGTTTTCTTTAAAAATTATTAGAGTCTAGTAACATTACTCAAGTGTAAACATTAAAATATTCTTAACAATTACTTGTCTTATGTGATTTTAAAGTGACTTTTCTTAATGTCCCAGAGCTTTCATGATGATAATTGTAAATGAACTTCATCTATATAATTTTCTAATCATACAGAATTCATAACCACTTTCTCATAGTATACCAATTGCCTTAGATAGCCACAACTTGGATATAAATCTATAATGATTAAACTTGCAATTGTTTTCCAGCTAGTTTGGTCATATCCAACCTAATTAACCAACCAATACTAGTTAGTAAACAGGTATCTGACTATTCTTAAACAGAAGTAGTACATCTGCATTCAATGCTTGCAACCTTGGTCTAAATCTAAATGAGTAAAATTGCATTTTTTTCAGGAAGTTTGCTCATATCTGGCCTAGTTAAGCATCCAACATTGATCAGTAAATGGTTATCTGATAATTTTTAATTAGCACAACAACTCAAATTTAACACCAAGTAAAAGTTAATAAATTTATTCTGTATAGGAGTGACTGTTGGAAAGAGTGGTCTTTGCTCTAAAGTGAGCAATTTAAGAATTTTTACTGTGGAAAAAAAATCTGGTCATATTTGGTGCAGAGCTAAATCTTCTTCAACTATCTTCACGGAGGAAAATAGTGAAAGATATAGTATTATACACCGTATTAGTTAATAACACAGTGATGAGGGTTTGATCGTTTTTCCATTCCTATTTTATTCTTCAGTTAAACATAGCTAGATATTCATTTTCCAACTAATTGGTTATAATATAGTTTTCTGAAAAAAAAAAGAAAGAAAGCTAACTTTAACTACAATCTGAAAAAATAAGTTTTATTTGGTTCAGAAGTAAGCTAATACAAAATTCTATAAATTTATGGCTAGATAAAGAACAGAAGATAGTGGTGATGATTTGAGTGTTCTATTCTCGTTTTAGTGTTTTGTTGTGTGTTTAAGTTTTAGTGGCTTTAATTTGAACAGTGGTTATAACATGTCAGGCACATATAACTCTTACTACATTAAAAAGTGTGTCAATATATGATTGTGCATATATATAAAAAGATAGTGGGAAAGATTTTACTGTAATTCTATCAGTTTTATTATTTACAAAATATTACGTTTTTTCTAGTTCAGATTCCAGTCCCAAGTCATACATAGTACTATAGTTATATCATAAAGTTCTATCAAGATATGAAAATATAGATTATAGAGGAAAGATAATACTGAAAAGTTTAAGTGAATTTTCACTTCTGTTTTACCATTTAACGGAAATTTTTTAGATAATCATTTTCCAACCTGATTTTGGTTATGATTGGCTTCTTGGGTGGGGGGGGGGGATGAGTAATCTAGCTATATATTTGTTTCTACCTGGCCTGAATTTAAACTAAAAGTCTTAGGCATGGCAGGAAGATGAACTATTATATATAGAAAAAAGTTATATAGATAGAAAGAGAACGAATAAAATGAATAAGTGCGAGAGAATTTTTTTTAACAGTAAAACAATGATGCAATATTATCAGAAAGATTACGTAAAAGTTTATTATATAGGCCTAAAATACAGACGCTCAAACGAATAAAATGAATAAGTGCGAGAGAATTTTTTTTGACAGTAAAACAATGATGCAATATTATCAGAAAGATTACGTAAAAGTTTATTATGTAGGCCTAAAATACAGACGCTCAAATAAATTATTACAAAAAAGTATTAACCATTACTGATGATGAAGAAGTGATCATAATCCTATATTGCCTAAAGAACTTATTACGCATATATGGCGAATACTAATTATCGTCATATACATTTTATATATATTATTCTAATCTTTTATTAATGCTACCATTACAAATGTATTTATTTATTTTATTTAAAAAGACTAATTATTACTTGTCTAACGTTTTTAGTTTTTTTATTTTATTTTACCTGTGATCTCTCAGATGGTCTTGTCTTCGGAAAGCTTTACGGCAAATGTCGCAAGTGTACGGTCGTTCATCGGTGTGCGTTCTTTCATGTATTAATAAGTTGTAAGATTTTGTAAAATGTCGATCACAGTATTTACATATAAATTCTTTTTTGGGCCGCGATGTCCCTCGTCCACGAAATGATTTTCTTACTAGTCCTTCTTTATCTAAAGGTAGAGCAGGGGGGAAGGGAATAATAGCAGGAAAAGCGAAGCTGGTTACCTGGGCGATTCGATCTGGTTTGGTTTCATCTTTATCACCTTTATCTTGAGTTGCTGATATGGCCAAGTTAGCAAAGTCAAATTTTGGTTTTGGCCGCTGAAGTAGAGCAGTAGATATAACTAGTTCTTTGTGGGGTTGCCGATCACTAAATACTCCCCTGGGTGTACTATTTATATTCACAATGGATGAATTGTGGG